>UZAE01012463.1:7523-40515 GCA_900617975.1 Rodentolepis nana | reverse complement strand
GCAGGCGTTTTGTTAGCTATCATTAGACATTTAGCTGACTTCGGGCTTCACAGAGGGAAGGTTCATCAAAGTAGCAGAAAGTCGAGGGGTGGGGAACAGAAGAGCGGTTCACAGATGTAAAAGAGACAGACAGACACAAAGGTAGAGAAAAAGGTAAGATGAGTACTGTGGAAGGGATCGAATGTGACAAACAGTCGGGCATGGTAATTTGAAGTCAGAATTCAACTGTCGGTTAATAGCCTTTTTTGCCGTATGGGTATACGTTGCCCAGGGTGCACCACGTGGAGGTAAGTCTATCGCACACCCCAATTTTGAGGAAATATTTAGTTCGATGAGAAATTTAATCGTGTGATAAGGTCCACTTCCCCCTAACTGTTCTTATTATAAACGATATCTAACCGTTTCAAATGCTATCTAATTGTGTGAAACGCTTTCATGTCTCTCTCGCCTGGAGCACTTTTTATAATATCAGCCTATTATACTTGGATAGCAAATTCACCCTAAGTTATTTCTCTTCCATTAGTGCTTTGTTCTCTTTTGACAATCATTTTGCCTGCTGACGCCTCCATTTTACCCCCCTTTTGAACTGGTCATGACTTCCATTTCGCTAAGATGTTTCTCCGTCTTTCTATACGTTTCCCAAAAAAAGAGAATGTTTTGCTTCTTATAAAATTATAAACTTTAATATTTGTCGTGATACTCTCCGTTGCTTTCTTCAAAGGTAGTAGCGCTTTTTTTATGTTAACAAGTTTTATTTACGCAAACACTGACGCCCTGGTCTTCCGCCAAAATGAAAAACTGTCTGTTTTTAAACTAAGCGCTTCTACTTTGTGGAAAACAGGCTTATTTCTGTAATAACTAGGTTTTGCGTTCATTGAAACTAACTTTACTGCTTTTTATTTTTCATGTCTCAAATTATTTTGTAGGCTTTTTATTACCTATTGGTCGTCCTTTGAAACATTTTTTAAAGCTTTGTTTTATCCCTTTTGTAGTCGAGTCTCAGTTGTTAGGGGAGTGGTTCGCCAATGGGATAGTACTCCATTTTGGGGATGTCGAGTTTTCGATCGATTAAATCCAGTGATAGGATCGGCTTTGACGGACAAAAATGGACGGTAAGAGCTTTTCCATGTTCAGTACTTATGTACTCTAAGTGTTCTCTCGTAACATTTCTTTCTTTGAACAAAGGTTCGAGCTGGTAGTGGATGGTGGATTTCTTGTTCAGTTGGAATTCATTCGTCATCCCACTTCCCGATTCACAGCTCAGTTAGATGTCTACGTTCCTGTTAATCATATTGTGAACATTGGAGACTTCTATCTTATCGATCGGTCTACTTCTCCCTTAATTCCGGCATCTCCACTTTCCAGAGGTCCCGTTCCACAAAATTTATATGAGGGCGCTGTCACTGGTGTTGGTGGAATTCTTCCAACTTCTCCTATTTATGGTGATCTCTGGGTTGCTGGACTTTTACCCTCCATGAATCCGGACTCTCCGGCAAATCTCTGTCCTCCTGACGTCCACGATATCAGTCGCATTGGAGGTCCGATAATTAAACTTAACGCCAGAGGTTTTGATGGAAGTTCCTACGATGATCTTTCCGTTTGCTTCGATTCTGATGAGTCTCTTTGTGCTAGCAGAGAAGGTGTTCTCTCCTACCGATATGGATTGAAGGTATTGATCCGTTTCTACTCTTTTCAATTGGAGTGCTGAGCCAATTAACCCAATTCTTTTTATTTTTAGCCGACAAACCTTTATCTTGTCCAAAGGTCCGATAAGACTTTGAAGTCACCTTCATTCATTGTGATAAAGATGCTTTCTAGTGATCGAACTCCACCAGAATTTTTGAACGAGGTTCACCTCTCAATTGATGTTGCTGGTCTACGTCAATCTTGGAGATTTGAACCCAGCCAGGGACTTGAATTTACTTTCATTTGGAATCGGACTGATGGTTACAACAGATCCGTATACGGGAGAGTTTCTGCCAAAGGTGAGTTTTTTATGTAATAGTTTGGCGCTATGCAATTACAGTCCTTATTATGTGCATTTCATATTTAGGTTCTTTCATTATTATATTTCCCAGTAAATGGCGATAGTTTAAATTTAAAAATGTTAATTGTTTATCACAATTTTCCAAAGATTTAAATGAAAAATAATGTAAATTATAACTTTACACTTCCAACAAAGCAACGTGAATTAAAGGAAATAAAGTTTGTTTAAAATTACGCATTTTGCTAAAGGAAGATTAAATAAAGAAAGGAAAATTTATTTCTATTATTATTTACCTTTTTATATATAACAGTACAGAGTTGTTAAAATTATTTTTTGTTGCGTTGACAACAATTTAATTTGACAAAATTGAATTCCACTTTTGCCTCAATTTGTGCCCCCCAAACACATTCCGAAATTGGCAAAAAATTGAAGTTTGCGTTTTTATATTTTTGGCAGTCGCAAAATATATAACATATATATATGTATTATTTTTCGTTTCTGCTAACAATAATTTTGTGGAAATGAGTTTGTTATCTTTTAAATCTTTTCGATCAAAATTAGTATTTTTCCCAAACTTGTAAATTTCTAAAGCGTGTTCAATCCAAGTCAAATTAAATTTAACTCATAAAATCGTCTGCGAAGCTGCCATATTCCACAAATCAATACAATTTACTCTCAGTTTTAACTCAAAATTAAAGTAGTCTGAAACATTTATTTAGTTATACCAAATGGCAGGCGTTTTGATAGTTATCATTAGCCCTTTAGTTGACTTCAGGTTTCACAGAGGGGAAGGTACATCAAAGTGAAAAATGTCGAGGGGGTGGGGGGGGGGAGACAGAAGAGTGTTTCAAAGATGTAGAAGATACAGACACAAAGGTAGAAAAAAGGCGAGGTGAGTAATGTGTAAGTAGTCGAATATGACATACAGTGAGGTGATGGTAGTTTGAAGTCAGAAGTCAACTGCCGGTTAATAGTATACGTTGCCCAGGGTGCACCACATGGAGGTAAGTCTATCGCACACCCTATAGTCTGAAAAATAGCATAAAGTCTTTGCTTATTCTGACTTTTTTCCCTCTGTTCACTCTATAGGTTCAATTGCGGTTTTTTGGCTAAAGTGCAACTTTTTTGGTTTTACAATCTTTAATTTTGTCCCTATTGTAACGGCGAAAATTGAAGTTATTTATAACAATGTTTGGTTATTGTCGTCATTACATTGATCGTGGTGTATTGCCTCATAACTACCAGCAGTTATATTGGATATATGTCAAGTTGATGCGCAATGATTGTAGGGGATTATGGAAAACATCTATTTAAGCAAGAAGACAAATTTTGTTTTAATCAACAATGAAAAGCCTTTTTTCATCTTTCACTTGACTGTATATATCAAGGAGTTAGTAGTATTATCAGTAAGCCTATTATTTTAGTAGATCATATCAAATGGATACAAATTATACAGGTATAGAGCTTTCAATAGTATGCATTATACTTGTGAAACGAGGTGGGTGGGGGGGGGGTCTGAGTGAGTTTGGAAATTTGAATACTCCTGGAATCAACGATTTCTGCTTAACTAAAGTTGCGATTGGCGCCTCTCTGTTTGTGAAACCTTTATGACCGAGGAATTTGAAGAAGCTCCTATGGGACTTGTAGATGTTCGTTGTCAAAAGCAAAAGTCTGTGCTCGTCTTTACTTCCATAATTCTGAGTTTCACAAACCAGTTTGAATTAGGCGGGTTTCAAAGTATAGCAAGTGTTTTACCAAAGAAAGAGATTATCCGCATAAAATATAGATATTTTCCTGGATTTACGTCTACTTTGGCAAATTTTTGGGTGTCGAATTTTGATTCAACGGTTAGTACATATCCACCGAAGGTATTACTTTTTAAACTTGAGATCTATATAGGGTACGGACCTGCTTATCTAGCTATTTACTCTTTAATTAAATCTGCCAACGTATGTGAGCATTCCAGGAAGTTCATGTGAGTTGTTGGGAACGATAAATCATTTTGCGACCATTCCTAAACTTTCCTCCTAAGGGTAATGTTTTAATCTGCATTATCTGTCTCCATTGTAGTATCCGTCGGTTTTCTATATGGTGACTGTCCAACAGTCTTCTGGGAACATCGTGTAGTCCATATTGACGGTCATGACGTCACCTCCATCGATCTTCCTCGTTGGAATTTGGACGCACGGCATACCTATGTGCCTAATCAAGGAATCATCTATATGTAAGTCACTAGCCTTTTTTTGCACCTCTGATATGCTCTATACAAAACTCCTTTCTCTGTGTTACTTAGTGAATCATTCATTGTCCCTATTAGTGTCAGGCTTGTCAGCTGTCAAGCTTTGGCATCCAACTTGTGTGTGTGCGTGTTTTTTTCTGCTCTATGGCGTGACAAAGGAAGATGCATCAGATCTAAATGTCCTCCACTGAAATGAAAAATAAATATACATTTGCGTAAAATTGCTAAAATAGAGCTGTAGTTCAGGCATTAAAATAAACGTAGGAAACTGTTTTAATTGAAAAATTGATTACATTCTTAATTGTAACCTATTATTGATATCCGATAGCAAAAGGGTACAAGGTAGCTCTGTCTATCTTATTGGTGAGTGCGTAGCTCTTCAAGTCTATTGAAATCGATGGTGTTCAAAATTAGACCCTCATTAACAAACAAATTAGCGGTTTCTCCATAATTCTTTATTCATGTATTAACCATCCTTTTCTGTTATTGGTTTGTCTTATAATTGATGAAGAGCGCATCTAAATTGATTTACTGGAGTTGTCTCCACATGAACTGCGACAAAAGTTACATTTTCTTTCATTTTGAGTCGAATAATACAATGTTTAAAAAATAGGGGAGATGGGCGATCCGCATCAGTTGGAGGTGAAAACTTGGTAGTGTCTCTTGTTCTTGGAAAACCAAATGTTCGTCGACCCGCCAATCGTTGCGAAATGTGTCTAGGTCGAGCTCGTGGAAATCCCATTTTTCGTGTTGCTGCTCTCTCAACGGATGAAACTGGACGTTTGCTTGTTGTGGATGGTCACTTCGTTCGTTACCTCCATACTGAAAATCATCGTCAAGCTTTTGATTCGATGGGGTATATTTTCCTTCTTTTTACTGTCAATACAGGTGTTCTCCGAGTTTTAATCATGATATGATCAATTTAAGATCATTTTCAAGCTCCTACGATGGTCGTACGTCATCAATCCCTGGAAATGGAGCTCAAAGTCCATCATTATCTGATTGGCTGATTGCAGATGTCCGACCCATGAGCTTCGTCAGTGGTGGATCTGGAGAAGCTGATTGGCCGACGTACTACATCGCTCGTCATCCGATCAGCAGCGAGGAACTAGAAGCTCTTTCACGTGGTGGTATCGGTGGTGGCCGAGCTGGCGTCTTCATCTCTGACACCAACAATCGAACAATCTGGTGGACTAGTCTGGCCAGAAGAGATTTCAGTCAAATGGTCATTAGTGAACTGTGTCCACCGAATGAAACAATGTCAGACTGTTTAAGAATGCCTCTGACCAAACCAAAAGGACTGGTTGTCACATATAATGTGAGTTTTTAGTCGTGGAATCAGTCTAGTCAATGGTTACGGCCGTTTACGAATTGAATGCCATTTGCAAGACATCTGTCGCTTGGTTTTTCGTTTTATTGAATCGAGAGCACGAGTGGTTTGCTTCATATCAATTTTTTAATACTAGAGCAAGTACACTTTTATGAGCACAACACCAAGGCTAGGTTAGAGGTTTCTTTCTTTGCAATTTAATAAATGTTGAGTTGAAGGTAAGACATTTTGGAATGTGTCTGTTGTAGTTGATCCACTATTAAACCCTTTTCTCTGTTCTTAAGCTTTGTATTAATTTAAAAAAACTTTGATGAGAAATGGTATGACTCATTCGGTCAGCGTATAATCGATCATCCATAAAGCATGGTTTGCTCTCAGTTTTGACAGAAACCAAGTCTAGGCGCTAAATTAATTTATCATGCGGGCTAAAAAGAGTTGAAGACTGGGCTCAGACATTTATTTATTTATTTCAAATGGCAGACATTTTGATAGTTATTATTAGCTCTTTAGCTGACTTCGGGCTTCATAGAAGGGAGGAACATTAAAGTGAGAAAAATTCGACAGGGAAAAAGAAGAGCGATTCACAGATGTAAAAGAGACAGACACAAAGGCAGAGAAAAGGTAAGATGAGTACTGTTGAAGGGGTCGAATATGACATACAGTGGGGTCATGGTAGTTTGAAGTCAGAAATCAACTGCCAGTTAATAGACTTTTTTTGCCCTATGGGTATATGTTGGCCAGGTTGCACCACGTGGAGGAAAGTCTATCGCACACCCGGGCTCAGAAATAAGTAGCTGAAAATATGCACCTAAATAAAGGGGCTTAGCCAATGCACTCCTTATCGCCTGTGCGTTTTATTTAGCTCTCTCTCCGGAAGCGCCTGGCCATATGAAGAATGCGTTGGCTAAAATTGAATCGTTGGCAAAAAAATAGTAACCTGGTCTCTCCTCAAGGTCACTCTTTAGTTATCGCGCTTGAATGAGGAGTCAGCATTTGCGAATTATTAGATGCCCATCAGTAAAAACTCAGTGTGCTAAAAAGTCTGCCTTGCAGCATTTCGGTTTCTCAAATGGGGTGACTCTATTATGTTTATTTTTTTTATTTCAAATGGCAGGCGTTGTGATAGGTATCATTAGCCCTTTTGTTGACTTCGGGCTTCACAGAAAGGAAGAGGAACATCAAAGTGGCAAAAAGTCGAGAGGGGGACAGAATAATGATTTACAGACGTAAAAGAGACAGACACAAAGGTAGAAAAAAGGTGAAGTGAGCACTGTGAAATTAGTCGAATGTGAAATGCAGTCGGGCCATAGTAGTTTGAAGTCAGAAGTCAACTGCCGATTAGTAGACTTTTTTGCCGTATGAGTATACGTTGCCCAGGGTGCACCACGTGGAGGTAAGTCTATTATTTTATCCTTTATCCATCGGTATTTAATAATGTTTATCTTATTCGTCCCCATTAAAAAGATTAATTAACCGACTCCACTTTCTATCACCGGTACACTGCTGGGATTGGTGGTAAATTTAATAATTCTGCTTAAATAATACCAACATGTTTTGCCTGAGTTTGCAAAATTCATGTTACTGTCACAAGCAGGCTCCTAAAACAAAGACGCACATGCATATGTTATTGTTTTCAGTTAGTTTTTTCCAAAAAATATTCTACCACTTGCTATTTTGTGCATTTGAACAGCATAACTTTGCTAGTGCCATAAACAAGTTTGTTTAAATTTAGTAAATGTAGCAAACCGTAAACAGTCATCTGAATATGCTTTTACAGACTGACATTTGGTCACTAAATGAACAAAATACCCATACCTTACCTTTAGGAGGACCTCTTTTTTATTGATGACAAACGTCTCTGGCGTTACCAGTTGCGTCGACCTCCGGGTCAAAGGTCAAGTCGAATGGAGTTGGTGATTGGGCAGTCAGATGGAAGCGGAATGCCTATGCCCTGTGAGCGATCTCTTTCTGCGAATAAAGTTCAACTAACTGACCCCACTTTCATCGCATACAACCCTGTTGAGGATTGTCTCTACTACGTTGATGACAAACGCGTATGTGTATATCACATTTACTTACAAGACTCTTGATCGTAGTTAATATTGCCCTTTTACGCTCCGCTTTTTTTTGCGTGTCCAAACTAATAATAACGGCTGTTCGTAGTCTCAAAACTACCAAAAAAAGTAAATAGAACCGTAAGACCTGTCTAGACACGATCTGAGTCTGAGCCATACGTTTACTTCGCGATGATATCCGACAGAGCGTAAATACCTGCAGTGACCTTAAGGGGAAAATGTTAGAGAACGCGAGTGATTTGGTTTATAAATTCCACGTTAAGAACTTGGTATTAAATTGATCACAAGCAATAAGCTTTCACTTACAACGCAGGAAATATTATCTTTGCTATTTTATATTTCATATATATTTGCTATTTATCTCTTCTGTCGTCTCTTCGCCGAACGTACTTCTACAAGCATGACACTCGTGACCGATTTTTTTCCCACACTAACAACACTCTTACCTGGTGCTGCAAGGGATTTCTAATTCTTGTTCTTATTGGCCTAGATAATTATCTATTTAAGCGAAAATCGTGCGTGTCTTATAAGTTAGAGGATGAAACTCGAAGACATACCTGATTGTGCCAGTTGCACTCTCCGATACTTATCAGTAAAAGGAGTATAGAATCTTTCCATCTCCAAAAAGATGTGCTTGAGGAGCATAATTGAGTATTTGTTTGCATTATAGATTAGATTTAATGGGACAAAGTGGATTTGAATAACCTGACTTTTGATCCCGATTTGAAATGATACTATCAACTTAATATATCAGAGTAAACTTGTCCCATTTCTTTGATCATTCTTCTTCTTATTCTTGAGCTAACTAATTGAATTGGTTTTCAGTAACTTTGAATAAAATTAGAAACTACGCTCAAACGGCCATCGTTTCGCTTTAAAACGTTTGAGGTGTTAAACATTGTCGCACAGCTAATTATTGTCTGTTCGACTTGTAACTCAACTTACTATCCATTTAAAATGAGATGTACACTTTGAGGTCATTCGAAATATAAGAAATAAAGTTAGGATTCCTTTCAGCAATGAATTGTAGATACCCATTGCTTCCGTTCATTTTACGTATTTAAGTTTTTTTCATAATACATTTTAGGTTTACCGTCTACACTTGGCAAGTCGAATGGTTTCTCTAGCCGCAGGTAGACTTCCGGGATGCAAACCATATTCCAACTCCAATTCAAATAAACCATCCAGATCGTCAGCATCGTCGGATCAATCTTTAGAATCCACCAACTCTCCATTTGCTGTCGACTTCGAATTTTCTGAGATTCGTGGAATTGCCTTCTCCTCCATTGGTGAACTCTACATCACAGAATCGGATGTGATCTGGATTCGGCGTTCTGATGGAAGACTTCATCTATTTGCTGGAGGAACATCGACTTCTGCTTGGAATGTTCCTCAAACCACCAGTTCTCGACTTCTCAACCCTTCGAAGAAGATTCAAACTTACAACCAAATTAATCTTCTAGTTGAGCATCCAGCTGTTGATTTTCCATTTGTCAATATTACCTCTATCAGTGTTGGAATCTTCGATGAAGTATTTATAGCTGATTCTGGGCATAACGTTATCTTTGCTGTCCGACCAGCTCCACCTAAACTTGGAAAAGATGGAAAATATTCGATCAAGCGATCAGCATCTGAGACCCAAGTATTTAATAAACAAGGTCAATTGGAAGGAGTCATTGATACGTTGACCCAACAGAAGACTTCTTCCTTCGCCTTTACAGCAAACGGATGGTTGTCTACGTTGAAGATTGGGTCGTATGAGTTGGCATTCAAGATCAGCCCACTTGGATTCCCACAGCAGATTGTGTTAAATACAGGTGGGTTCAGAACTGTTGACTTCAAATTCGGTCGATTTTAACAAACAGAGTGTTTAGTCGAGAACCGAGATCAATATTGTAAAGATAATTCAAAATGATCATGTGTTTTTTTTCAGTATGAATGAAAATGCCGTCTAAGTCTCTTGGGATAAGTAATGTATTCATGCCATAATTTGACTTGCTAAAGAATAGAAAAAATAGTTGACCAATTAAGCAGCTCGAAGTGAAAAAAGGAAAAATTCGATTGGTGGATTTTTAACGGTCAAGGAAATTTAGTCAGTTAAGCATTACTATTGAAAAGTATTATATATCTGATCGAGAAATAAGGTATTCTGCTCTTTATAGTCAAAATCTCCGATTCTGTAAATCACCGTGAATCACTTAATTAATTCGATCAAATTTTCAAGCTACAGGCGGTCAATGAAATGCATTCTCATTTTCCGTTTTTTTTCATAATGTAGCTTGAATAGACGAAAAAATGTATATCGTGGTCCTTAGAAACTTGGCCGCTGAATTTTTCTCGCAATTTTCGCAGGAAGTCGTCTTCCATTCTGTCGAAGGAATTAATAAGTTTATAACAATGGGAGTAGTTTCATGCTGGTATTTTCTTTTAGGCAATGCTTGAGAGTGTTTCAGTCTCACTTTGTAGAAGTATTTGAGCTTTTTGTGAAATAGTAATAACATATATGCTCTATATGCCTCAAGACTTTCACAACTTTCCATTATGAGGAATCAGTTGAACACGATCGATAGCAAATGAATTGAAAGAGGAATGGATGCTGACAGAGACGTCATGAGATCTAGATACAATAGGTTCTCCCCTTTCTCATTGAATAATGATCTGATCTCTAGGTAGTATTGTGTGTGTGTGTGTCTACGCCCTTGATATTCATAACTACTTATTTGACTGATTTTATTTTACTTTATTTTATACTACCTCGAATCCATTATTATCTTTTTTGGCATTAAATGAAAAAAAAACATATGGATTTGTACTGGCCGTTATTCTTTGTTTTTTCCATTAGTTTTCATGACAGAAGACTCGAGTGTGTATGTATGTGTTGCTCTCTTTCCGCTTCATTAACGTGAGCGATTAGTCCCTTGGGAGAGTCTCCCTATGTGGATGTGATTTTAGCTCTCATTATATTTTTTTTGCCTTAATGCACTCATAGGCGAGACCCATAACTTAACTCTCGCGCCAATGTTCAAGGGGTTTGGATCGATTGGCAGTCCTTTCGGTGGGGTCTGTCGTTACGAGTACTCTGATCGTGATCAGTTGCGCAAAATTTGGACGATTTCGAGTTCTCTGCCTTACGTTGCCACTTTTTCGCCAACAACTTCCCTGTTAACGTCTGTGGTCCTTCCTTCTGGATGGATATATTCTATCCCGATCAGTAAAGACGGAAAGAAAGAAAGTGACTTCTTCGAAAAATTGGGTATACTTTGAACCTTATTTTTCCAACTATAGTCTCTCTGGAAAATTGCCTAAATTACTGAATCTGTTTTAAGTAGATTCTCGAGAGATCTCAATGACTTCCTCTCCGAATGACGAGGTGATAAAACTGACGTACTCTGGAGGAGCTCAAGAGGTAATATTTGAACGTCTTAAGCCCCAGTCAACTTCCAGTGACACCACAGCGAATCATGCTTCGTGGCAAGTTGGACGTAGGATTCGAATGTTTGTTCAACCCCAATCTTCGGGCACTATTCTCAGCTCGAGCAGTAATTCAGATAATTCCTCAGTGCCTACGCCCCGTCTTATTGAAAATTTGTAAGCAATATATATAGGCTGTGACGCATTCTTCTAATTTCAACATTCATAATCTTATCATTTTGTTTCTCCAAGGGTAATGTCAAGTTTTGACGTTTTTGGGGTCATCACTCAGGACTTCGGTGTCGACAATAGTCCCGTTCGACAGAGGAGATTTTCTCTACAGTCTTCTCCTTCTTCATCGTCCCTCTTTCTTGGAAGAAAGCGAAGGGAATTGCCTTCCGATGCAATTCAAAAGACTCGTAAAACGCTATCCGTAAGTCTTTCCTATTGTGCTCCTTACGATTCCAGTCCTATCTTAACTTGTTATATTTATTTGACCTAAAAATGATGTTCAAGTTTTGGTAATAATGTGGATCTTAACCTAAAGAAAAGTATTATAGTTTCGTGAAATATGATCGTTTTGTAGATGTTAAATCGACTCGATCTTCCAAATTCAACTAAAATGTGCTGTGTTTCTAACAGTCCCTAGGAATACGTCAGATTCCGCCAGTGTTTTGGGCTTTATTTATTAATGAGCAAAATTTGTTGTCTTTTTATTAAGAATCGAAAATACAATGTTCAAGTATGCAAGATTTACTGAAAGCCTTCTTACGTCATTGTAGCATATGTGCCCCGCTTTTTTTCGGAGAAAGTTACAAAAAATGCATAATTTTTTATAGAATCAATGTATATACTAGTAGACAATGCAATTGTACTTTCCAAAAGTACGATTTTGACACGCAGATTTCAATTTTGATTAGTATAGTAGAGGGTGACAAAGAGTGGAGTGTTGGCTGTTTCGAATATCCAACTGTGGAAGTTAGAAGGAATACCTAGATTTGATAATGGTAAATGTGTCCATATTTCTGGGGGTTGTTGAACACACTTATAGCCCCCCTCCCGGAAAAAAGAATGTCCCGACTATACTCATTCCAAAACTTGAGACTAAGCTAAAAATCCCATAAAAAGGAGGTTAAGACTTTTCGATTCGAGAAACAGTTATAAAGCTAATGAATGACAGTTGAGGTCCTTCTGTTAAATAAGTTATACTTGTGATTATCATTCGTCTTAGCGTCAGGCTGATTTTTTACTAATTTTTCGAGCTTTTTTATACATTTCTTAGTTTTATGATTCCTGAATTATATTACACTTTCAATCACCTTTCATTTTATTAATTTTTAATTTGCAACATATAAGTGTTTTATTGATTGATTTTTTCCCTGTCGAAGCAAACCTTTAATATTGAGGTGCTGCGGATTTTAAACCTGCTTATTTACTGGACAGAATTTTAAATTGTTTGGATTATTGTCAAATATGTAATCAAAACAAGTATCGACAATTTATTGACAAATCAACCTTAATTCGCATTTTTAACTACCTTCAGAATCAATATTTGATATGGGTGATTAGTTAATCATCGTCTTTCTAATCATCTTGAGAATATCACGTTTGTTTTAAATAGTGGGATAATTTGACAACTCTTTATTAAGGTGGGAAATTAGAAAATTCAGGCCAATTCAACCTCCCCCCCCCTCCTAACCCTCCCCTCCTCCCCAACCTACCCTATTCAAGATCTTATTTTTTGCACACTTAAAGTTTCGGAAATATTTCCGAAAGGTGCCCAAAAAAGACAAACTCCTTAAAACTTAACTGCATGATTTTGTATTTTTGCGAAGTGAAAAGGTTTAAAGTAATTGTCAAGAAAAGTGGAGAAGATTTTTTATCTTTCTTCATCAAAAAGCAAGTCTGAAATGGTGCACTCGCTTAATTGATAATCCCCTGTAACCTGGACTTCCGTTCAAAGGTGACTCCCTTTTCGCTGGTATGATTTATCACCCACGTTTGATGATAATTTTCAAGGTTAAGAAAAGTTATTTTTTCCTCCCTATTCTTTTTGATCTGATTAACCATTTTTAACATGTTTTGATTCCAATCTCTTCTATGGGTAATTTAGAAATGGTTAGAGAAGATATGACCAATGGAATAATCATATCTTTATTAAAATGGGTACATTGTGTGTTCGTTAATAAAGCACCTCTAATGTCAATAGAAAGGATTCGATCCATTTCGATTTAGAACCACCTTATTCAAGCCTAGCAAGGTACAAAAGCTCTTATTGAATAAGAAGACCTAGAGGAGGAGACTGAAGGATTATTAGGAATTTAGAATAAACAAAAGCACATTGTTAACGAGTGATGGGAAATTGTGCTTTAATCTTAGATCAATGGGCAGCCCATTCTCTCGGTCACTCTCGATCGGGAACTCCTAACTGAGACATTCCGCAGCCCTTCAACCGATCGATTGCTTCTTCAAATTGTCTACAATGCAAACATGCAGCCAACTCTTTTCACGACTCAGCCGGTGGCTCCTATTCCCAAATCTGGATTCGTCGACATGTCGCCTAGTATTGGCGCCAACTCCTCCAAAGCTTCAGCGCAAGACTCTATGATGGCTCCGTTGCGTATCATTTACACTCGGTAGGTATTTTGTTCTATATACCATGGCTTTAAGGCATCTCATGCTTGGTATAAATATTGATTTTCGTTAGAGATTTTTCGTCTTATTGGCTTGAAATTGAGAACCTTTTAAGTTTTATACTTCTTTCAATTTAAACGATTACAAAGCTCATGCGATAAGTTGTCATTGCTTAAACAATCTAAATGCGCAAACACTGCGATTTACCTAGCTTAAAGAGAATTCGACGTTTACAGTAAGGATCTGTTGGAGGGTAAAATGGAGTTATGGTTGTCTCCGAATCTGTCAACTTATCTGCAGAAAGGTTAGCATGTTCGAGACGCAATTCATTTCACGTTTGTCAAGCTGTCAGTTCTACAAACGAAACGAAACCCTTCAATTAACGAAGATCTAATTGTCAGAATGGGTTTGGCAAAGATTGCAAATTAATAGAATGTCTTAAAACAGACTTTGTTTTTGTGTCCTGGGAGGTTAGGGTGTGAAGCATCAACACAATTCCTTCGTTCGGTCCAGTCATAAACCGAAAAGTACGTCCTTTTTTGTGTTTTTAAGGAACGCTCTCCATTTATTGTTTCCTAAAAAAACAGTTGATTGAGTGACGACCTATGGCAAGCCATCTCAAACATTCTACTTGAAACTCCAGATATTATAATGATGGATATTTTCTATTTAATCAATTTTTATACATGGAAATTTAACCAAATAGGTGCATGCACGCTCCTCTAGGGGTAAATGCATGTATAGGGCTCTATAATTTAATTATTAATCAGGTTTTCAATTCTTATCAAAGCAGAATGCAAACGCATGCCTTATTTGAAATCTGATTCGTAAATGGGAATCCAATTGGACTTCAATACAATTCCTGTGGGAGGTTTTACAGCGATCTATACTCATCCAGCATCTTATTTCTCCTTGAATAACTCATCTTTGAACTTTGGGCTTCGAAATTGTTTCCCATTGCTTTTCCATTCAATCCATAATGATAACTTTCATATTTTCACGCTTAGAGTGGAATCCTTTCCACATCTATCACCTTTAAGAGGCGCGAAGAATTTTGTTTATATTCATTTGTCTTTATGATGGGTCGCTTTTCTCTCTAAGTGGTTTACTTCTTCGTTTGGTGCCAAACACCATTTATAATAATTTATTTTTAGCAACTTGCTATTCAGGCATGCGGTTGTATACATTTGATCCTATGACTTCTCAACTCGGAAGTCTATTCCATGTTCTTTCAAGGCTGCTGGTTGAAACGCCAAATAGCAGATTGTCATGGCATTTAGAGGCAACTTAGAGACTTTTCTAAAAAAACAAATAAGGATGGAGTTTTCAAAACTTGAATTACTAGTCGGATTTTATTGGTGAGGTCTGAGTTGAACGCGCTTTCTCCGAGTCTGTACACATGGGTATTAATCGATGGATGAAATTTTGTTAGCAAATCTCCTATTAATATTTATGTTAATGAAGTGAGTTGGCCTTGAAAATAGTGTTTACAGGATTAAAAGAGTTGCGCAACGTAAAAATTACATTTCAGCTATGTCAGGAATTCCCTTTAATCGTATGGTACCCTTTATTCTTAAGACCTCACTTTTTTCACTATTTGATGATGTTAGTCTTGGTTTGGGATTAGGTTGAAAGTCTTCGGTGGAAAATTTCTGCACTTTCGAAAATATGCTTTCCTAAAATCTCCCTCTAATTTGTTTCTTCACGAAAAAAAGGAAACAGGATACATAGGTGAAAAACGTTTTCCGTCATTTAATCCAATTGCCTCGAGGTCTTCTGGAAAAATGAGTCATTTTTGATGAAAAGTGGTCTAATGATGACTGGCATTCACTCCAGATGGTCGAATTCTGGCCTTTGATTGACACACTCTGACCCCCTTTGCTCCCTTTTCCGGATTCTTTCAAAGATTCTGAAAGTCAGATTGCTGGTTGTATTTTGCAGTCTGTGTGGGAAAATTTTCATGTGAAGAAATTTCAAAGTTGGGAAAGTTTTTCTAAAATGGCAAAGACTTTTCTATTCTCCTTTTTAATAGTGTTGGTTAAACGCAATGTTATTGTCATTAAATATCGATTAGTGAAGAAATTTTGCTCAAAATTGTGCGGCTCTTAGCTGATCGGTTGGTTAATTTATTGGTGACAAAAGACCAGTTAATTAATTTATAAAATCTAATGAAACTGGATAGGACAATTATGGTATGTAATAACTTTGACAATTTGCGTCCAGTTTTGCGGAAGATAAATTATTGCTTAAAGAAGAGATTTTCCAGTCCTTTCAGTTCTTGTTAAAAATCGATTTAAAAACCAACCTAGTACCCACAGTATTTCACTTCGAAATTTGCACTGTAGAAAGTGAAAGTTTGTCCCTAAGAGGTGGAACTGGAAATTTAATTCTATCGACTGGCATGAAATTTCCGTTGTCTTATGAATTATTGCAGCCTAATGGAGTGGGCTATAAAGTTTTACTCTCTGGCCCATCACCTTCCCTCCCACCTTATCCCATTTCGCTACATGAGAGGTAGACAATTTTGACATGAGATCGCGGTCTGGTTGTAATTTCGAATCGCACGAAAATGACGAGAATTTAATGAAACATTTTACCCTCGATTTTAATTGCATACTACTTCGAGTCTCAGTTTAAAAATATCCGTAAGGCATAAAGCAGAAGTTGGCCTATCATCCTTTCTCCTTAAATAGTAAATTTCTTCGTATTTAATCGAAAAAAGCTTAAATAAGTCGACAGGAGATATCGCTCTCCTTTGTCGAAGGAAATAATTTGCATTCTATAATTTCCTAGGCATTTTGATTATTTATCTACCCTTAACCCTATTGCCTTAGACAAATAGGAACTCGTACGTGCCATCTTACTGATTTATTTCGACTTAAAAAACTCCAGCCTCACTTTATATGTATATAGGGAAAATATTTTTGGAATGGAAATTATGACCTACCAAGATAGATAGGTAAATATGGGGGTAAAAGACTTGTACCGCGTTACATGAGGTGATTGGTCCATTGGCGATGACCTAAGATAATCTTTCTGATAGTACAGGTGAATTTGATGATTACACATGACTAAACTCTTATTATTGGTCAAGTTCGATTTGCGGATGTGTGGGTTTTGAAGTTGAGTATTTTTAAATTACTGGGATAATGTATATCGTTTTCCTCAAAGTTCCAATTTTGACACTACGATTTTGTGTGAAATATTGACTTAGGCTGTATCTTTCAAGAATAATTATGATTTTAGTTAGGGCGTGCCAAATCTACAAGTAACATTGTACGTTTAGAGGAAACAATCAAATCAAAGGAATACCAAATCATGTATCACTAAAAGGTTAACAAAAAAGCTTTGTGCCTTCCCATGTGGTTAATTGTGCTGTAGATTGTGTAGGAACAATTTCTCTAAAAAATACCTCATCCTCCACGGAAATCTTTTTTTAAGTGGTTTATTGTAAAAGATTAAGCTCTGACACTTAGGAGATAGGAAAGTTCAACATGAAATGACGAGGGTTTAAGATTTACCAATTGAAATGGGCTCTAGTTTCTATAATACGGAATAAGAGGCATTAAAATAAGAACGCGAATAATATTTTTTCAGGTATGACAGTTTTAAAATTTTGCTCTTACAATCAGTAAATGATGTGCATTAGGCGAATCTGCATAAGACTGCCATGATAGTACACTTCAGGAGGCGGTTTCTTTTTAATTATTGAAAAAATCGATAATGCTCGACACTTATTTGGTTAAACTTATTGAAATAGGCAAGCTAGTGAACATCCTATTGCAGACACTTTGGCACTTGTTGTCAAAATAATTTGTTCGTCATTTGCGTTACCTGCTGTTTGTTATGCTGAGTGGGAAACAGATGAAGGGAAAACACTGACGTTACTGGATTAACACGATTTGCGAATATGACTTTGTCATGAAACTACAATTTTAAGGAAAAAAAGAACAAGCTCGGACTAAACGAATCAAGAAATCGTCTACAAATAAATATTTACTTAAAATGTTAATTACTTATTTATGTGATAGTTAATTTTCTTTATTTTTGTCTTATATCTTAAAGTGAGGGACAGCTGAAGGATGCCATTTGGGGAGTGGCTAACTACCGTTTGAGCTACGATTCTTCGAAACGTCTGAGGACTGCAGAGATTGGAAGCACGTTAAATACACTTGTCTTCGATTATCAAAATCCAAACCTTCCATACTTGGTAAGTCGTTAGTCATGATCTTTAATAGACCTTCCTTTAAACCCAGTTATTAATGGTGTAGCAAAATGCTTGTCTGCGTTTACTTATGTTAGGAGATCAAGATTAGAATTATATTTTTTAGAACATATTGAATTCGTTGCAGCAAGAAATGCGTTTTCAAGATCCGACCTTTAGAAAATGGTTTTTGCCAAAGCCTAGTCAGCAATTGTATTAAAGCCAAAGGTAATGGTAATTAAGCACTTTTAGGTGAAAAGGCATTGTTGGTTTTTCTTAAGCGCAATATTGATAAAGTGCGCTCTCTTCTCCCAAACACCAGCCAAAGTGGAATGACTATTTCCATTCCTAAATGTCCTCACTTCCTGCACTTAAAATATTTCCATTCATTACTATGAGTGATAATCTTTACTTTGTTAATTTCTTTTTAATATTTCATTTCATTAAAATTTGCCCAGTTTTAGTAAATGAAGTAAATTCTTGTCAGTTGTGCAAATTACAAACTTGTAGGAAATCGATACGAACATAAACGCGTCAGTATTTGCTGAAAATTCATTCATACACTTAAATGGGTGGAGAAAATCGATGAGTCATTATAATTTGATATAACTTTATTTTAAATTGGGAATGCCAATAAGTGACTATGATTATTTCAATGGTCGGAATGTGCAAGTAGATGTGAATTGTTTTGGTTCCCGAGATAAAAAATAAGCGCTTTTGGCCATATTTCCCCACTTTAGGCGAGGCTTCTATTTGACTTCATTTTTCAACTGCGTGTTTTCTGGCCTCGAAATTGACTGTGACTATTCACTTTTCTTTTTGGTGGATTTAACTTTAAATTGCATATTCTGTTATTTATTCTGGATCTATTGTTTTTTTATGATTGGATTGCTCTATAGTATCCTTTACTTTTTGTGAGGATAAATAGCAATTAATTTTTCCCTACATTGTAAAAAGCCCTGTTTGTGAAATGAATATTGACTGGATGAAACTCTCTCTCTCTCTCTCTCTCTCTCTCCTCTGGGAGTACCATTCTCTGCCCAACCTTCTTTTCCTCCATTTTTTCTTCTCGTCTCTACGTATATGCATCCAATCAATTTAAATAGCGCTTCTGCATGTACCTGGCGGTAGTTACTAATCGCCGTATTTCTACCAGTTTATATTTATTTGCGCCTTGTTTTGTCTATTTTGATCTAATTTATCTCGTTTCCTTCCCCTGCCTATTTGATTAAGCGAGTGTTTCTTCCTTTTTACCATTGTGATTGTGTTTGCGCACTCCGATGCGGAAAAACGTCTAATCATGGTGCAGGGTAGGAAATGTCCAAACAATCCACTGAGGAATGAAAGGTGTGCGAAATCGAATTCTGAACGCTAGTGGTTGTTCACTATCCCCTCCCCATGAAGTGTAAACGATGGTTCGTAATACCCAAGGGCTTCAAATCTCAAATTTATGTTTATAAGGGGGTTTATTTCCGGAATATTTGGTGTTTGCTCACCAAATTATTTGATTAAATGATAGGAGGTGGAGCTTATCTTGTAGCTAAGGTCATGCAGATAAAATAAACAATGACTTTCTAGCTTTACAGAGTTCACTGGAGTAATCAATGTAAATTAAATAACTTAAATTATCTTGAAAATGGAAGCAAATTTGGTGTATTTAATAAATGGGTTTTACGAAATCCTCAGTTCAAATAAAGGAGCATATTGTTACCATTGTTATAACAAAAAGTATGGCTCTTTATATGAAATTTCCTTTTCTTGTATTCATTTTCCTCCTAATTGGCTTTATGGCGTCTTTATTACGCGGTTCGATTATGGAATTGCCAACTTCAGACTGTAGTTCCAGTGAACCAATTTCGTTAAAAGGATTTTTAAATTGCCCATCCATATCTCACTAAAATGCAGAGTGATATATTCTTCCATCTGGGGTGTGCGATAGACTTACCTACATGTGGTGCACCCTGGGCAACGTATACTCATACGGCAAAAAAGTCTATTAATCGGCAGTTGACTTCGGACTTCAGACTACCATGACCCCATTGAATTTCATATTCGAATAATTCCACAGTACTCACCTCACCTTTTTTCTACCTTTGTGTCTGTCTATCTCTTTTACGTCTGTGAATTATTATTCTTCCCCCTCTCGACTTTTTACCACTTGGATGTTCATCTTCCTTTCTGTGAAGCATGAAGTCAACTAAAGGGCTAATGATACCTATCATAACGCCTGCCATTTGAAATAAATAAGTAAATATTCTTCCATCTAACACTAACGCTCTCTATGTGAACATGGATTAATATTTCATTGAATTTGTGTTTGCAATGAAGTCATTTAAATCGTTTTTATGCAGTCTTCAGTTTTCTTTTCCACTCATTCATCCAACTCAACCATAATTGCTCTTTTCAAAACATCTTTTAATTCAATAATCACCTTTTTACTTGGTTGTTTAATTGGTCTCAAAGTTGTCGCTTATTCCGACTAAATTTCACGAGTAATTATTGAGACCAACAATGATAAAAATGAGGGCTAATGATAAATATCATAAAGCCTGCCATTTGAAATAAATAAATAAATGATAAAAATGAAAATATCTCTTGCAAAAGTAATTTTGATATTCATCCATTTGTAGAGGTGTAAAATTATGCTTGATTTTCCCTTATCGAGTAGTTAGAGAGCCATTTCTTTGGTCTCTATTTTTTTGGCAGATATGCTTACTTTTCCTATTAGTAGTGTAAATCATTTTAGTGTAATGATCTCTTTGAAAGGGCAGTGTATGCTTTGTCCCCTTTTTAATACAGTAACATAGGAAGGAGGCAGGTGGTTAGTGATAGGATTTTTAACAAAGAGGACTAAGAAAACTTGACTGAGTAATAGAAAAACAATCAGTAAGCCAGTTTAGAATGATATGGGAAAATCGATATACTTATATTTAAGATCGGTCGATAAATCATTACTCAAATTGAATGAATAGGGCAGAGAAATCGATACACCTTGCCGCGTACTCAACTAGCTCGATTTCTGAAGATTCTGTTGCTTTAACCACTCGTTAACCAGTTAACAACGAAATTAAACTCGGAAGTGAAGAAGGAAACCAACTACCCTGTGCTCATTTAAAACATATACCTTCTCTGGATCCCTGCCCCCTTCTTTTTGAATCGTCTTGTTGCGCTTCATGATCGCAGGTTCCACCTTTTGTCTTGGCACGCAAATAATAAGGACACTGTTGTATTCTCTTGTGAAAGATAAATTTCCTATAACTTTAGTTTTTTTGTTTTAAATTGCTAATCAAAACCATTGCTGCATTTCTGCTAGTTTTCGTTTTTTCTTTTCATAGGCGCTTATTTACCCTTTTTGTAATTTTCTTTCGATTTTATTCTTGATTTGACCACCTATTTGATTACTCTTTGTCAAAAAGAAGGATTCAAACTTTTTATTATGCAAAAAAAAGAAATATTTTTTTACCTTGAATCTTCTAGGGAGGATACTGAATACCAGTGATTCACTCCTTGATAAGATGATAAAAATTTAAATTGAACAGCTGGATTATTGTTTGAATTTATTCATTAATTTTAATTACAGGGGAATTGTTTAGGGCTTATCTAAAGAATCTAATACTATTTTTTTATAAAGAGATGAGCATTAAAACTAAAAGATCATAGATTAGCCTATTTTAGTAATTTATATTTGTTATTTGAATGGGACTGATATAATCTAACTCCAGTTCTAGATTTTATGGGTTCTTAGGCGAAATTTTCAGCCAAATTTTAGTTCGCCCTGTGCAAGTGCAATATAAAAGAGAAGTAGATTTCAGCATAGCGTTTAATATGTGGGGTTGCTAAGTGAGAGATTGCTAGCTCCATACTCGTTAGTGCATATGAAATGGGCAATCGTACCAGTTTGGTCTACTCAGCAAATATTCGCACCCATGTGGTAAAATACGTAATATTTGTAATAGTATCCAGTTCTAAATATTTACGTTTTGTGTATTTAGCCCACCGATGTTTCTGTCAGTGGTATCGGTACCTACCATTTCGTCTACAAGAACGATCCTCAAACGGGTGAAAGTGGCTTTTCCCATCTTATCACGCCTCTTGGAACCTATCGTACCTTCTCGCTTTTTACCAGCCTGGGAGTTGAACGCTTGACCTTAGTTCCATGGGCTCTAGAATCTGGATCCTTGAATTCTGCTGTTTTCACCTATGACTGGGAAACTAGAGTTCCACCTTCTGGATCTTTCCAGGGTTATCCTCTAGCCCGCTTCACTTGGCCATCAGGTCGACGAGTTAATCGTCTCTGGGCGAAGCGTTTAGTCGTCTATGACAATATTCAGATCAGCTGGGACAAGGAAGATTTGATCGATTCTACGTCTGTTAGACTTCAGGACTCTATCAATGAATTCAATCTGGAAGAAAAGCGTCAATTTGGTACTGGAACGTTGGTGACTCATGTAAGAGGAGAATTGACTCTTGCTGGAACAAAGAGACCCAAACCAAAACGATCTGGACTTCTGACATATACATATGAATATGAGTATGATCATAGTTTCATTGTAAGCTATTCGAGTATATGTTGTATCATTCTTGTCAACTAAGCAGACGACGATTAGTGATATTTTTTGTTTAAGGTTTCTGGAATTCGATCCTGTCTCTACAAATCGTCTACAACCTCTCCACTATGGTGTCATCGTACTCATATAGCCTCCAACAGTTGGTCGGGATATTCCATCAGTCCCCTAGGAGCCAATTGTTTCCAAGATGGTCTTTCAAGTTCTCTGGTTCTGAGTCAAACTGGTATTCAATTGAATCGACGATTCGATAGTTCTGGTCGTTTATTAACCTTTGCGTTACAGGTACGTTTGGCTGCTTGCTTTTCACGTGTGCAAAAATTTACTACACATTTTAAATTCCTGTTTTCCTGTCCATCTGCACTTTATTTGAACAAGCTGGGATTCGTTTACTTTTGAATTTACTCTAGGGGTTTTTTGCGCATAAACAGTTTTGAAATGCGTGAGATTATGTTTAAGATTGTTAGATAGGATTTCATCACATCTAGAGGGATTATTTAGACTAGTTCTGCAAAGACTGCTCGGTCATTTTGCAATATTATCAAATATTTGGGACATTTTTAATTGTGTGGATATACCAGGATATTTGTTATTCCTGCAGTTAATGTTTTCATTCCAACAAAATGGACGAGTTTTCCAGTGAGAAAGACGCCAAAATGTTAAAATTTGAAGATCTTTACAATTGGTTGAAAGAAGAGAGTGCGCATTTTGGTGTCTGAAATGTTGTCTAATCTCTCAAAAACTACAGCGTTTAGTTTTAAAAATTTGAGCAAATCAAATTTTGAGAATTTGACCAATTGAGGCAGCTGCAATTTTGTATTTTATAATTAAGCAAGTAATTGCTTAGCCAGATATAGTAGCGAAGCTAGAGTTGTATATCTAGGCTTCTGATTATCCGATAACTGGACGTATCATGTGCTCAAATTAAATTGTCTCAAGGTAGTGCTTTTGTGCAAGGATATTTCATCATTCGACTTGATACATTCTAACGTCCCTTTCATTGAAATTCCATAATCTTTAGTCTAATGGAGCTAAATACATCTCTCTAAGGTAATAAAGGTATTTGCAAAAATCAAGTGAAATAATAAGTTAGCTAACTTTGAACTGATCAATTTTCTGATTAACTATAAATGCGCAGTTGATACGATAAGAAAACAGGCTCGGCACTTCTCGCCACGTCCCAGAATTGAAGACTGCGTTTATTCAACTTAAAGATTTATTTATTTATTTCAAATGGCAGGCATATTGATAGTCATCATTAGCTTTTTAGCTGACTTCGGACTTCACAGAGGGGGGAGGGAGGAACATCAAAGTGAGAAAAATTCGAGAGGGGTGGGGAACAGAAGAGTGATTCACAGATGTAGAGGAGACAGACAGACACGTAGGCAGAGAAAAGGTAAGATGAGTACTGTGGAAGTGGTCGAATTTAACATACAGTGGGGTCATGGTAGTTTGAAGTCAGAAGTCAACTGCTGAATAATAGACTTTTTTGCCGTATGAGTATACGTTGCCCAGGATGCACCACGTGGAGGTAAGTCTATCGCGCACTCCTCAACTTAAAGATTATTCCATGACAACGAAACTTACTTTGGGCATAAAAAGAAGGAAGGAGTTTATTTAAATTAGCAAAATGAATGTTCTTTATGGTGGGTTAACGTGTGTGTGGTTTAAGGTAGACTAATAGGTAATCGGTGATTGAGTTCGCCTACTTGCACATTTAGGTGGTTTATAATCGATACTAATGTGAAATGAGAATTGAGACGAATTATTAGACGTAGTCTAGCCAAAAGAATGCCAGAAAGAAGGACAAATTGAAAATCAACCCTACAATGAGCCATGCGATAAAGACGTTAAATGCGTATTACAGTCAAAAGTTGAGGCTGAATGTGGGAGAGTATATGCCTGTCATTAAGTTTTGCAGCCTGTCTGAAAACAAGAGAAGTCTACACATCACACAAACCGTCCTAGATAAATAACGATGGTAAAAGGCCATGCGTTGTTGAAAATCAGTTTTGGGTTTGTTTAAGTAGGGTAAACATTGTTATCTTCTTTTAATAGGAATCTAAACGCCAGGAGGCAATAATAAATGTGACATTCTTGTACTCTGCCGACTGTCTTCTTCCCTCTGACATGAATTTGGAGATAATTGAGGATGTTCCGCTGCGAACTCACTATAGACGAGGCCCAGGCGGTCGAATTGAAGGTATTGAATACGAAACCGTGGGTTCAAGCCGACGTAGGCACGTCCAAGTTTCCTACAATGAGGAATCAAGAATATCCGATCTCAGACACTATATCTCAGACTCACAGTTTGCTAAAGCCGGCAGTAGTGAAAGCAAACATATCACCACAAAATTCATCTATGAGCGAGGTCTTCTTTCTGGATTTGGAAATTGGAAGTACACCTTCGACGAAGATGGTTGTTTGATCGAACGAAAACTTCGAGACTCTGGAGGCATTGAAGATTTGTTTGAATATGACGCCAAAGGTCTTCTAAGATGGGCTGAACGTCGTGTTATGTCTTCAATGACACAGCAAGATCAGAAAACTAAAGTGGAAGAACCCTTCTGTAACGGTCTTGAAAACGCATGCTATCCTCAGGAAATGGGTCAAGTCAAAGACTATGCCATCCAATATCTCTACGATGCTGAAGACCGTTTGGTTGTCTTGAGGAATATCCTCATCTTAGACGATTGTATTCAATTCTTCTACGCTCACCCTCAATATCGAAATCGATTAACATCCTTCTTCCATCACGGCAAAGAAAAGGCCTACTTCCTGACGTATGAACAAGAGACCGGTCACTTGTTCACTGTTGAAGAGGTTGATCTTTCTGCAGTGACGGAAACGAACCCTGAACGAAAGGTGTATGTTGTTATTACGGATACCGAGGGATCTCCAATAGCTCTCTATTCAGATGACAAGGTAGAGTAATTTATTCATTTTCTGTTCGAATTATAGCACAATTCAGAAATCCAATGTGAACTGGATTTCATATTGTCTTAATTGTTTTTTTTATTTCAATCTCTAGTCTTCCTGTGCGTTTATTGAACTTCGATTTGGTTACGATTTGCAGGCCTTTAAATGGATTATACTAAATTGAGACAGCTTGATATTCAGTATAGTTAATTAAAAAAACTTCTTTGATGAACTGACCTTTACATCCTTAATGCTGTATTATTTTATATTTGATATCTAGTTAGAATGGTATTTCATATTCATATATGTATTTTTTCCACTAATTGTGACAAGAGTGTATTTGTAAATTTGATATCGACTGAAAGCGTGAAGAGATTTCTAGCAAACAAAACAGAGAATTGCATTGTGGGCAATGCTTTTTTCTGGCCACTGATGAGTCCTCTATATTCCTCATCTTTTTCGATTGCTTCAAGTCTCTGGGAAGGCAATGGTGTTTGTGAAATCTCACGTATCAGCATGTTATTTACAACGTTAGCATTTGATTCTGAAGATCTTTTGAAACAAAGCTATAGCACATTATTCCCATCTTGGCAATGGGGCACTAAGTTTGTCGAATCCCACAATTTCGCCACTTTTCCCCAAATTTGTGATCTCACAGTTTAGGAATTCGTTTGTTCGATGAAAGACGGAAAATAATTGATTAATAAATTAAATTTATGGACTTTCTTTCAGATAATATGGACGGCAGAGTACAGTGCAACTGGTGGGCGACGTATAGTCAATCGTGGATATTCAAACACACCTCTAATGGAGGATTTCATAGTCCCCTTGGGATACCGTGGAGCTCTGACTGATCCGCATACAGGTTTCCTATTTCACACACCAACCTGGCAGGCCTATGATCCATTGGGTGCTACTTTGACAAGTCCCGATTGGAGGAGAGCTGTTAAATCACGTCTCAAACGTCTTTATCACTATCCACAAGGTCTTGATCTCCATGCTTGGTTCACAGAACGAAGTGACTTGGATCAACTCAATAGACTTCAAATTGCTCTTAGTGATCCTGCATGGTGGTTGCGTAGACTTGACCAAGGAATCGATCGACTGTTTCCAAGACTTCAAATAGAAACTGGTACTATTCCAGCTCCTTTTAAGGAAGAATATAAAAATCTCCCTACTAAGTGCAGCCAAGGTGTTGTCATGACTTCGAGAAAACTTAAGCAAGCTGAACACATGAATGAGGAGCTAGAAAGACTCGGTATTGTGGATGTTTCTAAATTTGGATCGAGTAACGCTCTTCCTGCCTGGTTTGATGATCCCTGCCTGTTGGCTAGAATCAAAACTTCTCCCCCTGTTTTTGGCACCGATGTAAGCTCAGTCAATACTACTAACTTTTTAAGTTGTATGACCTATATCATAACTACTTATCCTTTAGGTGAGTTTTTCCCTATCTTCTGATGGAACAGTCACAATTCTTCCTGGGGTAAATTCCTCTCTTGCTAAAATAGCCCGAGTTTTGTTCTCCGGTGCAAAGTTGATGGACTCGTGGTATCTTCCAACCCCCTCTCACGGCGGTTTAGCAGCCGTAACTTCTTTCGTCCAACTCTTTGTCAAGATCTCCCCAACTTTGACAAGTGATCTTCAAGTCCTTCAAATTCAACACTCTTCCCTTCTCTCTCAAACCCCCATTCGTCTAGGTGGCAGTTCATCTCCTGTAACTGGAATTCGAATGAGCCTTGACAATTCTGCTGGTACTGAATTGAGAATAACTTCCGCTGCGTCAACAGGTGTTGAATGGCGACTTCGATATGAAGATAACTGGGTGCTAGCGAGTGGAAGAGTACTTCGAGAGGCTCGAAGACGAGGAGTAGATTCCGCTCAAAGGCGTGCTTCCTTAAGAGTCGGTAGCCGAAGTCGTGGGCCCAGAACCTCTCCTAAACCTTGGCCTCCATGGTCTTCTATTTCACCTGAGATTCAGCAGATGGAAAGGGACGGGGGAGTAGTGAATGGTTTCGCTTGGACGCCAGTCGTCAGGGAACTCAAGCGGTCTTCTGTCCTTACTGAACTCTTAGACGACCCAGGAATATACCAGCTTCTACCCGTTAATGAAAAATCAGAGACCTGAGAGTATATTTTATGCGTTGCTTTGTCTTTCACCATGAAAACTCTGTTTAAGTAAATACTAACACTCCTATCTAAAGATCTCCCTATTTAACTCTGTGAGTGTTTTGATTAATGAAACTGTGTATCTTTTGCGATCTATCCTATATAAACATAACAGTGTTTATTCTCTACCCTGTCTCTATTTCATATTTTCCTTCTTATATTCTTAGCCACCTGCTTTGTGAGTTGCATTTAGGCAATCCCCTCCCTAACGAGAATGCCCTCTGTACTTGTTCCTCCAACTTGCCTGTAAATAATGTTTGCATCATGATTTAGACTTTTGATTTTGCCTCACTACTGATAGCTTGCAAGTAGTAAGATGTTTGGGTAATCGGACGACAACGAATGCACACTTCTAAGTCCATATTCATAGAATTATTTAAGTCATACATAAAATCGAAAAACATTTTTTTTTGACGTAAAAAGTTTTTAGTTAAGTTTTATACCGACTTTGTAAAAGCAAAGTAGCTAAAGGAGATAGATGGTGATTTCGGCTAATAGTAATAATGTTGAAATACATGAGTGATTACTCCAGAATGCCTCGTTTGTGACATATCTTCATTTGCCAATCCCAATCAACATGTCTAAATCGTGATGTAATACGGCTAATTTAATGTATTATGAGATCACATTCCTTGTTTGATAGCAAAAATGCATTTAGACGCGCTTTTGATGTCTTCTCGTTTAGCTGATCAAACATTAATAATCCTTCTTTAAAAATAGAGCTTTGATGAACAAATTTTAATACTATAATCTCAAGAGTGGCCATTTCAGGATATTTGAAATTTTGCTATAAGAATTTAGGTAACGTCTGTCTTTAAAGTTTTGCTTTCTAGAATAGATCAAATAAGAACTACTTCATGAGATGCAACAACTAAAAGACGGGTGGGTGCAATAGGCATCCGAAAATCCACCAGAAAACTAATTTCTAACTGAATATTCAGGATATATCTAACGGGATATTCAGGCATCTCGGTTGTTAATAAGTTATCAAGACTAATTTAAGTTAGTGAAATGCCCTAACTTTTCATAAAGAAAACAGAAATATTTAACTTTTAATGAAGCTAATACCGAAATCACGTCATTTCACTGCCAATAATGAATTAAATTGAATAAGGCTGCCTTCAGCTGATAACTTGCTGGTTGGGTGTGCGAAGTCTTACCTCCACGTGGTGCACCCTGGGCAACGTATTCTCATACGGCAAAAAAGTCTATAAACCGGCAGTTGACTTCTAACTTCAAACTACAATGACCCCACTGTGTGTCATATTCTGCCACTTCCACAATACTCACATTACCTTTTCTCTGCCCTTGTGTCTGTCTATCTCTTTTGCATCCTTGAATCACTTTTCTGCCCCCCTCTCGCATTTTTCTCACTTTGATGTTCCTCCTCTTCTCTGTGAAACCCGAAGTCAGCTAAAGGACTAATGATAACTATCATAAAGCCTGCCATTTGAAACAAATAAATGATAGCTTGGTGAATATTCCTTCTTGCTCTTTCAAATTCAATTTTCCGGTTTGATCTCAAATAATCTTCATGCGTATCAGTACAGTTGTCAGCATTTAGTCAAAGAATGCTCTGCTATTTACTGCAACTGAATTTCAAAAGATTAATTCACGGGGCCTTGTGCAATAAATTGCAATCTTAATTGAGCATACATCTATTTTCAGCGTTTGAATGATTTACAGCGGAGTTATTCTTGGGTTGAATTCTTGCATTCAGTCGTATGGCCAAAAGATTGCGCCACACGATAATAACGTCATTTTGATCATTGAAATCGTTTTTTTCTTGGGTTCTTTATTAACGTTGTAAACTACTCTTATTCAATATTTTAATTAAATATTTGCTATTTCTATCGGATAAACATCGCGCCCCTTAAAATTGACGAATTTACATTACTTAAATTGTCTCCTACGTTGCTCTTATTTTCAAAATACTCAAAGAGCAAAGTGCAAATATACGAGAATTTAATTTTAAATTTTCCTTTAAATGAATTTCAGCCCATTTTCACATTTTAAATAGTATATACAAAGAGGTTGGCTTCTCAAGGATAAGAGATTTCTTAATCTCATCTGAAGTAGTGCAAATTTAATAGCCGAAATAGCTCTTTTGCCGTTATTTGAGCTGTAATACTTGGTTCTGTGCCTTAATGTTTTTTCCATAGAATAAAACATTCAGTTTATGAGGATCATGATGACTAACCAGACTTGTTTCGTCAGGTCTCTACTAAAAAACATATTCGTTATTTTGGGAGAGGCGTGGGGGCGGGGGAGGGGAGGGGGAAGGGAACATGATGGGAGGGTATTTGACCTCGATGTGACCCCGAGTAAGGTTGATTCATTTATTGACATCCCAACCTTATCTCGCAATTTTCGAAGCATAAATCTTCATTGCGGTTTAATGGCTAGTCACTAGTTGGTAAAATGTCACCCTAAATTGGCGAAAAAGAATGTTTTAGTGTTTAAAAACTTTCGATTAGGATTTCATGATCTGTGTTCTGATTTACAAACCTCCAAGTTTGTTTATTTATATCAAATAGCAGGCGTTTTGATAGTTATCATTAGCCTTTTAGCTGACTTCGGGCTTCACAGAGAGGAGGAGGAACATAAGTGGCAGAATAATGATCCACAGATGTGAAAGAGTCAGACAGACACAAAGGCAGAGAAAAGGTAAGATGAGTACTATGGAAGGGGTTGAATATGGCATTCTGTGGGGTGATGGTAGTTTGAGGTTAGAAGTCAACTACCAGTTAATGGGCTTTTTTGCCGCATGAATATACGTTGCCCAGGGAGCACCACGTGGAGGTAAGACTTCGCATACCCAACCTGCAAGTTAATTACTATTTAAACGCTTTCAGTAAATTCTCATGTTGTCATAGCTGACTCGTTGTTCGATGTCCATCGGGCTAATCACAATACTTGTGTTCGATAATGGAAAAATTGGAGGAATTTGAGTTTCTTAAGAGCGTTCCAAAACCCTTTCCAAAAGGAGATTTCTATATCGAATCTTTTATTTTAGTTGGCACCTAATGTTTACCGCTTTCTACAAATCGAAAAGGGTGATTAGTATTTGTAAAAGATGACAAGACGGTTTCGAGTTTGTGAAAGTACAGAAATTTGCAATACTTTGTTTAATTGTTAGTATAAAGCAAAAAAGGAAACTTTGGGGTAATTGACATCACGTAACTATTCTGCTAAACTAATTGAAATGTTTCATTATGATCGTTTTGCAATGAAAACGAATTAATTAAAAATCTACTGTAAAGCTATTTTACCTCTGCAAATTGAACTACTAATCACTGCTCTAAACTTGCACTGCCGCCCTAATATGATTATCTGCCCACTGAGGCGATACGATCACTGTGGTTACTCAGAGCTTGATGAAAAAGAGAAGAATGACGGTAGTTCAAACAACTTACTTCTTATAATAAGAATTACGTGTTCAGCCTATATGCTTTGGAATCGGAAAGCACTGAGTAATGGCCCGCTTACAGCAGTTGAAAGACTGCATTTGCAGGCGGTAATATTGAATGACCTGCCAAAATACAATCCAACTTTTAAAGGAAGGAAAATCGATAAGTGAGCAGATTTTGGCAACTTTTATGGGTAGATGGAAGAAAACTAAATGATTGATCAGTGTATTTGGCAGGAAAGGTGAAGACCGCAAAGTGGTTATTTTAAATGCAAGTGCGTGACTTCTTGGGAGATATGAAAAGGGATATGAGTCAACTGATAGCAGAGTCAAGTTTGTCCAATTTTGACAATGTTGAAACACCCGGGGTAGAAGTCTGAGTAATTAATTAATATTAATGGTTGAATTAATTAAGTGATTTCTGCTAAGGCTCACGCACTCATAAATTAGGAAAAATGGAAAATGCAGAGACAAATAATTAAGCACTACCTTGTGTGCTTTCATTTAGTCGAGAAACTAAACAAGCAAATGAAATAAGAAATTTCCACTTTCAGTTGCTTTTACAATTGAAAGTTGAGAAAAATGCAATGGTTCACCTTTCTTTAAACAGTTTGAATAGTCTTTAAGAAAGATAAAAAATGAATAAGTTTTCACCCAGACAAAATGACGTACCATGTTAGTAAATCACGACAGAAGGGTTTAAAAATCAATGAAAGTGACTCTATTTTGATATTCATTGGCAAATAACTTTGGAATAAAAGAATTTAAGAGACAAATCTTAAAATTCAAAAATTTGATAATCCATAAGATGAAGTGAACAATCGTATCCAATTTCCGGTCCCGACTTCTATTTCACCATCCTCCTCTTTGTCGTTTAAAGGACAATGCGACTGGTTGAAGATTTGTATTTTTTGTTAGAATGATGGGAGTATATTGTGCGATTTCCTATAACGGAGCCATAAATTAAATCAAATTTGGCTTAATGATAACGATCAAAGTAACAAACTTGTCAATTCATAAATTTTTATGAAGGAAGTAATTACCACAACTTCCGCTATTTTCTCAACAAGCTTTCTTATGAAGATATTTCCAATAAACCTGGCACACCACTACCAAGTATAATTTTTGCTTTGCTATCCAAAGTACAATTTTTGTATAAAATTCGTGACTTGAGTCGAAATATTTATTTATATTCATATCAAATGGCAGGCGTCTTGATGGTTATCATTAGCCCTTTAGTTGACTTCAGGCTTCACAGAGAGGAGAAGGAACATCAAATTGAAAAAAATCGAGAGGGGGGAGGGAACAGAAGAGTGTTTCAAAGATGTAGAAGATACAGACACAAAGGTAGAAAAAAGGTGTGGTGAGTACTGTGAAAGTAGTCAAATATGGCATAGAGTGAGGTGATGGTAGTTTGAGTGAGAAGTCAACTGCCAGTTAATAGACTTTTTTTGCCACGTGGAGGTAAGTCTATCGCACACCCCAAGAGTTGAAATATAAATGTCTAATGATATATGAGTGTTCACCATTGTGAAGCACTCTATCCTAACACATTTAAACTGCGCACTCAAGCATTCTAGTAGGTGTGGTTGTGTGTGTAGAGGACTTCTCAGCTAGTCGGCTAATAATGTTTAATCAGGTTATATTGCTAATCATGTAAGATGTGAAAATAATTCCAATAAACCCTTTAATCGTCACCCATCTGTTTCTTCTATCCCATGGAGATATTTTAACCAATTCCCAGAGCCTAACCAAACAAAGATATTTTGCCATAGAGATTACTAAGGCGACGTCGATATCAATTCTCAGCCCTATGATGAAGGAGCCTGTTCTTTGAATTATTAGATATCTGTATGTTAGGCCTTAGTTTTGAAGACAATTAATGGTTTCACTGTCTACATCTTCACGTTTCGCAGTGAGCAACTATATGTCCCCCTACCTACAGAAAGTACTTTCACACTTTTAAGGTGACGAATATCAACAAACATTACATTTCTTTATGCCTCAAATTGCATATATATATATATATATATATATATATATATATATATAT
>UZAE01012462.1:0-40606 GCA_900617975.1 Rodentolepis nana | reverse complement strand
ATCTCATAATTGAATCTGTACGTTATGATAATAAAATAAAATGCATATATAATCTTACAAGGTAGTTACAAGATGATGCCGAGAACCTGTTTGGAGTTTCTCAATTTACAGGCCCTCTTATATTCGTGTGTGCTATTTCAAGGTCACGCAAAACTGACAACTGTGCAATTGGAGGAGCTTATGTAGGCGTGGCTGCCCCTACCCACTCATTGCTTTGCAGTGCCTTTGGGAAATCAAAGCATCGATGTTAGTTAATGTTAGATCATGAGTTGGAATAATGAGGCGCCCTACTGGAACAAATTGCATCGTACGCAAAGGGGCATTAGCAGCCAGTGTGCTAATGGTCTTGTGTTTTCATTAGCCAATCGGAAAGGTTGTAGTCACTTAAGTAAGTGCTCTGTCATTACATTTGCATGAGGTAGAAGTAATTAACGATTTGCATCGTGCACTCCAGATTTCCTCTGCAGTTGTTTGCTCTCCTTTTGCAGTCGTAAAGCGAAGAAACTTGGACCTCGTAAAGTATTGATTCGAATTATCGTTTAAGCGTCATTAACTGGCTCACTTATATTAATTAATGCAGCTTTCTACTCTACTGAAAGAATTGCTGTAATTAAGGAAGCACATGCATAATCAATAATAGTAAACCTGAAACTACTTTAATCAGACTAAAATGCGGCTACCTGTGAAGGTGATTGAGGCAGGAACTAAAACAATGTTTTGGCGGATATTTCAATCACTTACATTATGTTCACCATCGGATTCTCTCCACATGTGACCCATTAACTAAGGCCACGTCTATAATGGTGGCTCCTTGGCGCATTACGCTCCTATCGTAATTATAGAATAAAGGTGTTAAGCCGGCTAAATTGGCCAGTTGCATTAACCAATAAAAAGCCCCTCTCATCCTGACCTTGAGGGACGATTTTGACACTTGTAGGCTATTGGTAAATTATTGTTCAATTGGTGCGTAATTTCTACTTTAAAATGCTGTCACCCGATTAGATCGTTTTAAATGAATTTTTCAAAAATGTCGCGAAATAAGGTAAAAAATGAATAATTTCAAGAAGTTTACTTGGTTTGGGGATAATAACTATTTATTACTTGGACAAGACCACTTTACATTTAGTTAAGTCATCCCTCAGAATTCCAAGACAGGATAATCGAGACACTGATATGGAGGCCAAGAAATTCGAATCATAACCAAAATCATATTTGCATTGAGGTCACAGTACTTGGGAAGTAGAATCGCATTCGATAGAATATTCTGCTTTGCATTATATCTTTCTAACTGAACCCAGACAAACTCAAGAATTATTTTTTTAGAAGTAGAATAAAAATTATATACTAATAGCAGTTGTTAGAAAAGTGAACGATCAAAATGGGTAAACGACTTAGTTGGCGGATGGGGTGGGATTTGAGAAGTTAATGAAGTCAGAATATCAAGATTAGGCGTCACCTCAAAGCCAGGCAAGTTCTATTGTTTACTATCTCACTAGCGATGTATCGCCATGGTCATCTTTCAAATCTTGAACCGTGGAATTATTATTAGTTTTACTCAGTGTCCGTCGATGATTTGATATAATTGAATAGTTGTTCATATCATTGTGTCACATCTTCTTGCCAACTGATAGAATTTGATTAAGACTGACCAACTTTCAGAGCTTTGACGAATTCAACTTTTTCATTCAAAGTGAGCTCTAACAAAGAACACAATGTGATAACATTTACGATTGGAAAGTTTTGAAAACCAGTCACAGTCTTCAACTTGCAAGTTTTCACTTGCATCACTGTGCAAAGTAAAGTGGGAATTCTCAATTTGAGAAATTAAATGTACTTTGAACATTTCGGCCATCATTATAAAATATAATTTCATCATCTATTACTTAGGAGATGGTAACTTTCCAGGTGTAGTTTCTCTTGCAATTCTTGACGTACTAATCAATTTTAGTCTCCATGGTATTATTCATTTTCACATGAAATCTGCTAAAACAAGTTGGGATGGGAAACATGATATGCATCATAGTGTTTATCCCCAAATTCATGCTAAGATACCAGAATTCTCCTCGTTGAGGTTCAACCCAGTGGAGAGGATTTGTCCAGAAGGAAGTGGGAATTTGTTATAGAACACGATTTCTTCAATGACAAAAATCTTATGTATCCAAATGGGTGACTTAAATCTTATAAGTAGATGCATTTTGCAGCTAAGGGCACCCAAATTACACTGATGTTTTGAGTTTCCACAGCCTACAATAGGCAAACGAAATGTACAGCTTCTTCATTCAGCTTCCAGCCAAATACTTATGATATCCGCATAAGCAAATATAACAGTTTCCTGAAACTTAGATGTCCACTGGATAGTGTTAAATTGTCATTAACACTAATCTGGGGTGAGACTACAACTTCAACAGCCCCGAGACAGCTTGATTGTATTTACCGGTCGTAATACTACTCCTGACACAACTTCAAGGTGTCTATTTTTGTCACACATCAACTAAATGCACTTCTCTCCCATTCCCACATGTTGCTTCCTTCAACCTTCCAGTTTTATTGTCCTAGACGAACAATTTTTAGTCTCTTTTTATATGGATTCAAGAGAGGAAGAAAGAAAGGTTGAAGAGGAAAAATGTAATCCCTAAGAAGAGAGCAAAAGAGGATGTAGGAAAAGTTTAATGACATGATTCAAATGTTACATGAAAGTCACATTTCTGCAGCAGTTTTATTAGATTTTGTAATTCATTTTAACACAAGCTTAATTTCTATCGCGTTTATTTTCCATGGGTGATTTCGGTTTGAACTAACAGTCGTTTAACTATAGCGTCGTTCAACTTGTCCTAGATTTGCTCAATGAATATTAAAATAACATTCCCGCTTCCAGGTGATCAATGACCATCGATATTCAGCGAAGCAAGAAACGCTATGTAGAGCATGTTTGGCGCTCCAACAAATCCACCGCAAAAAGGATACAGTGACATTCTGGCATGACAATAGCTCAGGAAAAAATAAAAGCATCTCATAGCTTCGAGAATAGTTAGCTAGAATTGAGAACCACGTGTATATACTATTTTTTGGGCAATTAGTCGAGAAGCGAAGCTTTTTCTCCCCTTTCAATGACAGTGGAGAGAGGCTTCAGAGGATGGATTTGTGAAAATCTTCCCGCCCTTAAAAGCCACACATTTCAAAGAAAATTTCCATTGCTATAGTTATGTCACTGGCAACGATTGTAGCAATCAATGGAATTTGCTAAGATTTTAATTTTTCGCCTTACAGTAGGATACACAATATGTGCTAGAAGTTCTCCTTGGTGTTCGTCAGTTGATTGTTGAAACAAGCCGCCCGAAGCCTTACCTTTTTCCTTAACACGTCCAGTCCCCCCCCCCCCACTTGTAACTCCAACGTGATTGGTAGTTTAGTAGCATGAAGTAATTTGTTGCATAAGCACAATAGTTCCCAGAAAGTTATAGGGTTGCCGTAGCAGAACCTAAATATGGAATGATTGAAAAGTTAGCTTCCTCTAGCATATTGCGGGCACAACGGACTAGTGCAGGAGAATTAGCCGTGCAAGCAGTCTTTTACACTCAGAATAATAAACTAAAAGCTGCAATAAATAAGTGACAATCAAAATGCCGAAAAGCGAATAGCACTGAGTTTAGCAGTTCTCTCAATTGAATCTACTATTACTAAAAGACTACATTTCTCATTCTTTCAATTTGCTTTAGGAAATCATCCTTTTCAATCATCAGATTTGCGCTTTCATCCATTAAACCTTCCTATAAATACTTAAGAAATGTAAAATAAACTTTGGCAACGTTCGTGGGAAAGCATCTGAATGAGCGAGATAGCAAAGTAGTCTTAACGGAGAAGAAACGAGTTGCCAAGATGACTGAAATCACCACTTTCTCCCATAAAGGACACACGTCGCTGAGTAACGTCCAAGTACCCCAAAACTCAATTGCAAATACATGGTACCTCGAAATTGATGAGCAGATGATTTAATGGAGCGATTGATCATGCCACTTGGATTTCCCCTTTTTTTGAATTCAAGACGGGTGACCAGACTTACCGAGAACATCATCACAATCCGTCTTACTAGACTTGGTAACTTGAGCTCCTACCAGAATTTTGCTCAAATGGTGGATTGATGATTTAATGTCGAAGAACCCGCAAGAATTTTTCCCATCTAGTCAAAGCATAAGCACTGTCGATTTAATCTGGCTACCATTGGTTAACAAACACCTAATTGAAACCCGTTAGAGCATAATGAGAAAAAGATACCGTATTTAAAACGCCCAGTTTCTTTACCCAAAGAAGACACATATAGAAAATAGTCGCAACATCTTCTCTATTCATTCCTCTCTTTACTAATTTAATGAATCACAAACCCCAATCGGGAACTTCGATTATGGGAAGAAAATTAAAAATACACAGTCACCACACCATGGCCCTACGGCTAAAAGTTAGGCAGAAGGGTGCAGGGAAAGACGATAGGGTTGCCTCAGAGTATCCACTACTACTCCTGCAACCAGTAATTAAATTGTCATCGCACCTCTTCACTCCGTGAAGAGGGGAAAAGAGATGAGAATAGGGAATGCAATGATGAAAGGGAGAAGAAGAAGGAAGACAATGTTCTTTAAGAGTCGAGAACGAAATGATGGTTGATATGCACGAGCTCCGATTTGAGCGATAGTTTCTAGCGAAGGACCTTTGTGCCAACGAATGACCCGATTCGCACTGGAGCTCACAAGTTCGTAGTGAGCTGGTAGAAGAGAATGTTTCGCTTCGCTGCCTTCTTGACGCTTTTGCGAATGGCGCTCTCTAGGCGGAAGGAATGCCAAACTTGTCACGAAGAGTCGATGAGCCTTTGGACGGCTGTAGACACATACCAAGCTATGGTCATATAGGGATATCCTACAATAAGAAGAAACATTATGGTCGATAAATTTAAAAGTATCTGATAATCTCAGGGTACAGGAATAATCATCTTGTTTGCAAAAGCAGTAGTTCTAATTTTCAGGAATGGATAGATAGACTCAGCGTATCCATTTAGCTTGAGCAAAAGAACATAAAATTGTTTCGAAAATTTGACTAACACAATCCAAATGAAGTAAGTACCACTTCAGAGACATCTCGAAGCTTGGCTGGAACTGTACATAATTGCAACATTCTGAATTTAGTTTTGACGATATCTCCTAACCACTTCTCGTAGCCATAAATTATGCATCATCTGAAATTAATAATGGCATAGATGGGCAGAATCTAATTCCATCATTAATTTCGGACATATCTGCTGACCTCGGGTGTGCGATAGACTTACCTCCACGTGATGCACCCTGGACAACGTATACTCATACGGCAGAAAAGTCTATTAACCGGCAGTTGACTTCTGACTTCAAACTACCCCCACTGTATGCCATATTCAACCCATTTCACAGTACTCATCTTACCTTTTCACTGCTCTTTTGTCTGTCTCTGTCACATCTGTGAATCATTTTTTGCCCCCCCCCCCTCTCGACTTTTTGTCACTCCTCTGTGAAGCCTGAAGTCACCTAAAGGGCTAATGATAACTATCAAAACGCCTGCCATTTAATATAAATAAATATATCTGCTGACCTCAATATGTGTTTAAACGAGACCCCCTCCTGTACAAACTTAGTCATCGTCCTAATCAGGGCTGCCGCATAAGCGATTTTAGAAAGAGAAATTTAGCCCATCCCGTCTCTACAGTCCGCGGTCTAATACTATACACACATTTCACTTAGCCTTAGGGGGTGTTAATCGTGTTGTGCTTGTGGAACAAAGATCTTCCCGGGAAAATTCGGAAACAATCAGTTGCATTGTATTTGAACATTTTTTCGTGAATTCTCCTGCGGAGGCAGATTCACCCACGGATGACTGAACAAACGGAAACCAGATTGAACAAGTCACTACTGAAGTATCTGGTGACTCAAAGGAGGTTTCAGCGTTAGATAAGCAGAGGAACTTATATAGCATCCCCCCAAAAAAATATTCCTCATTGAGGTCTGATAACAGGACTTCCTAAAATAATTTGGCGAGTAGACTAATTGAACTTCATGAGTCTATGAGTGTAATCCTAAGCCTGTCTACCTAAAAGTTTATACTCATTTTTAGAAATACATTGGAATATGAAACTTAAGACTAAACATTTGAACGTCAATAAAGTGAGAACCAATTGGAAATTAAACTAATTATCGAAAAGGCAAAATTATTTCCCACTAACAAAATACCAGACTTGAAAAGTACACATACAAGCTATTTGAAGCTGATGAAGGCGATGCAAACTTTAAAAGTGAAAAAATCAAATAATCGTATCGAAGTGAAGAACGAAAGAAGGGAAAAGCTTACATGTAGACTTCAACTGATCCTTCCATTGTTCCAAGAGCAATAATTCCACGATGAGCACTCGGATGAACGGCAATACAAGCAGGAATTTCACCGGGAGGAAGCGGTACAGCTGCAAAGCGTTCAAGGCCCAATACTGATTGTGGTACTGTCTGGGTGTGAGTACTGGATGAAGGAAGGGGAACCAACCACACAGAAAGATGGCATACTGAACGAGTTGTGGGGCTGACTGGTTGCTCTGTGGTAACAAGGAAAGTGAAGAGACCACTTTCGTCTTGTTTATCATTTGCAAGTGGTGTCACACCTGTAGGTCTACGGTGAATCCAGCGAAGGAATTCACAATGGCGGAAACGGGTGCCATTTTCTGATCGAGTTGGATGCTGAGGAAAAAGTAAATACCACTAATCAACATTGGTAACAACAAAGCAAATCAACAAACCATAACCTATGCATTGGGTTTGAAACTAACAAATCAAGATGTACGCTCGCATCATTTCAACCACCAACTTAGTCATAAAGTTAACCAACAAATTCTGTACTTTAGAAGCATATTTGACGAAACCACAGCTATGACCTTTTCCAAGTTAATGCACTTTTAACTGAATGCTGTGATTGACCGTGCAAGTTAACAGGCGTGTCGTTACTGAAGAATTGAAAGTACGCTAAACTAGCAATCTCATCAACAAATAGGTAATCAGCACTAGATGATAGAAATAAGACGTAACCTGAGATAAAAGCAAAAACTACAACCCCACGCTCTGACTAATGTACTACACACTATAAACGACTATATTAGTGAGTTCTTAGAAAGAAAAGTAGCGCCCTACTTTCCATTGCTTCAAGTCACATAAAGGCAGACGAGAAGAATTGGCAACCCCGAACCCCATGTGCAAAACTCCATACTTATTCCCGAGTTATTTCTCTCTATTATAGCTAAACACAGTATAATAGTTTAGAGAACACGCCAGGTATACCTTCTTAGAGTCAGCATCCACATGAGCATTTTCCATTTTAACTTCAGCATAGAGCATGGGGGAAAGAGCAGTTGCTTCCTCATTGCTTGCCCCGGGGCCAAATTTGACGTGTCTCTCTGCTGTTATAATTGTGGCTTCTGGCGTGGAGGACTGGGGGAGACGCCAAATGCAGAGGAGGCTACCCCGAGGTCGACCACTGATTGTAGCTAGGAGAGGGACGGTTGGGGCATGCTGGAACTTCGCTGTCTCACCCCCGGAAGCCTTCAAAGAGGTTGTGGAAGCACCGTAAGTGGTTGCTGAGAGAGCTACATCACAGACTGGAGCACAACGACCGCCACTTGCGTCCGGCAATGTGCAGAAAGGCTATAAATTATCAAAAGGCCAGATGACTGAGTCCATATAAAGAGCAAATAACTACTCGGATTCTAATTTATGGACCATTACGCGAATAAAAGGGTAGGATTATAAATCCAATGGGCTGCCAAAAGGGTCTGAATTAAATCATAGCAAATGCGTTAATTATTAGATCGGGGGTGACATTTCGACGAATTAAGTAAGGATGAATCTCTTGGGTAAGGAAAAAATAGACATAAATTCCAAACGAAATATTCTCTGAACCAAAACCAATGAATGAACTTAATAGGGACTGACAAGTATCCCTCCGTCCATTTTGTTTATTCAATAAGATGATCAACAGGCGCTGTATGGTCAGAAAAACTCAGTAGATATTGTGAACACGTCTGGTAGATTAGGCACCATCGGTCCATGACCCATAGCGCACTCGTAAATAATAAAAGTGGAAGATGGCAGTTTCTTGCCAGAGGGGGCAGCTCTGCCCTAGTCCAATGTTGCACAAAGTGTTTGAGAAGGAGAGATAAAATTTCGCCCAATCTTATTCTTCATAACTTCTACCCACCTGAGCAATAATTAGTTAGCCCAAAAACAGTACAGTTTGCTCAAAGTAATAACATATTTTCAAAAAATAATTAATGCAATTTCAGATTCTTGGACAAGGCCGCCTTTTTAGGACTGATATAATTCATTAAACACAGCCGATAACGATAACTTTCTTACCTTTTTACGTTATAAGCTCCGACCAATTCGGCACGTAAAGCATTAATCATCAGATCATACACATGCCCGAATATATTAACCTTATTTTGTGACTTCATGTCCGGCCTTAAAAGCCCAAAAATGGCATAAATTACATAAGTTAAAGTTAAAATGTGGCCCCATATGTAGATTAATCCAAATTGGAATTCTGGTTAATAATGAAACAAAATAAACATTAAACTTTTGACCGTATAATCGTCTGCAATCAAATGAACTCGACAAATTCGGTTAATCTCGTATTTTGTAAATAATTCATATGCTGAATTTAGCAAATTTTGCTTTGTTATTTGCCGAAACTTATTAGTCGATTAAAGTAGGCTTCAGAAATTGAATTCTCGGAGATTCAGAGTGAATATTAACAACAGTTTTGACTATAGAACGAGCGGACAGTAGGTAGCTATAAAGATCACCACACTTACTTAGTTGTGAATTTTGGAAGTCGATAATTCGATTACAAAGACCAAAGAGACTCAAGTCAATGCACAGACCACTGAGAATTGTTATGAAGAGCTCGAGATCAAGAGTTGTGAGGATTTTATCACCAGCGCAAAAACCAGAATTCAAATGAATCTCATGTTACGTATGCAATATGCTCCAATTCGGAGTGTGCGATAGACTTACCTCCACGTGGTGCACCTGGGCAACGTATACTCATACGCAAAAATTAGTCTATCAAACGACAGTTGACTTTTGACCTCAAGCTACAACGGCCCCACTGTATATCATATTCTACCACTTCCACTGTACTCACCTTTCCTTTTTCTCTACCTTTGTGCTACTCTTCTGTTCCCCACTCAACTTTTGTGACCTTGATGTTCATCGCCTCTGTGAAACACGAAGTCAACTAAAGAGCGAATGACAACTATCATATAGCCTGTTATTTGATATAAATGTTCCAATTTAACATAACAACTGATTAAAAATTAAATCATTTGAATAATAAAAAAAACTTGAGAGTCACCTCACTACGACATTTGGCTCGTTCAATAAGCGCCATGTGTCAGAGATTCAATCACTTACAAAAAAATGACAACTCTTCACCATTTGAGTGAAGGCAATTATTAGGTAGAGCAAAACCGACCAGCAAAATGTCCCCCAGTTGATGGTCATAAAAGTGCATACATTGGTGGGTGAGTTTTTCCAATGATTTAAAATGCTAGAGTGTATTAGAAGTTACCAACAGCTAATTTGTATTCATATAGAAGAAATAGCAACTCCAATTGTCTAGATATTTCGATAATGGTGTAAACTGTCGAGTATGTCACTACTGAAAAAAAGGAAAAAGACTAACATGAAAAACACGCCATCAAATACGGGGGGGGGGCATTTGCTAGCGTTACACCAGCTGAAGTAATAATGGACCTTTGACATATTCAACAATAAGCATGCTGATTTATAAGAAGGTAGTCATTGTGGCCACACTTGTAACACTTCGTATTCTTTTTTTGGTCCAATATCAGTACACTATACTCTCATAGACCTTCGTGTACTTTCATTCTACCTTATTTTGTCTACACTATATATTCTGTAATAAATTCTTACTAAAACCACACTTTCTACGGTGGTAAACTACGGCAAATTTAGCTAAATACTATTGATTTAAGCGATAAGAGTACACGTTAGACTAAGCACTGTAAGGTAAACAGGTATATCAACTGAAAACATGCTTATTAGGTGGGAACGCAGCGGATAGCGCTAAACTAGTTATGATAACAAGATCAGTGTATTTAGTTTTCGCAATCTTCACTTTAGAAGGTAAATAAAACGCAGTTTTATAAAATCATCGTTTACTTTTACTTAAGTTTCATTAAAATGGGGAAAAAACGACAAAAACATATGCAGATAGTGACAACCTATATATTAACTAAAGAAATTGGTCACTATACAAACAAACATTCAAAGGGGAGGGAACCAGAAACTGATAGATAAATGTAATATGAAGGTAGAGTATTGGCGATTCACAAGGCTTATTAGATTGAAACGTTGGTTAAAAGCAATCAAAAAAATGATATAAATGAGCCTACTACGTTTGGAGGTGGATTAGATGCCTTGTAATGTTAACAAAGAACATAAATTTCAGCTTTGACCTACCGTCAGCAATAGACTTATATATAATAGATTGGAGTAGCAGAGAATAAGCGTTTGCTAGATCAGAGATGACCAACTCAGCACTCATTGCTGCGCACCAAGTGAGCAGTATGATCAAGTGTATGGTTTAAGCAAAGCGGTTAAGAAAATCTCAAATGACAGCGACTTTTACATTTCGAATGTTACACCACTTGAGATGCGTGTTAAGGGGTGGGGGAGTGGAAATAACCAAATGTAAATACTCAATACGACGAGTGGGCGATATGAGAAAAGGTTCATTCCAATCAAAAGGTCCAAGTTAAAACAAAAGCCGTACATGAAACTCTAATTTACTAAATTTAATGAGTGATTAAATTACCACATAGCATAAAACAAGGGATAAACAGATTGTTATTATTCAAAAACAAGTTCAAGACAATGATTTGAAGGACGCCAAATGCACTTTAATTAGCGAAAAAATAAACCATCGTAGATACAAACAGGCACATGTTTTACTTAAGTAAGCTCAAATAGAGTAGCAAATCGGTATGTTAAGGAATTTTATCAAACATTAGTTTAAAATACTACGATTCGATTGCTAGCCTCGTAAAATCGCCTTGAGAAGATGAAAGTGAATAAGCGCCAATGTCAATATTAACTAAATCAAATCGATTGGTCAAAGCGTTGGCTATTGGCGACAAGAATACAATTAAGTAAGAAAATTTAACTATGGAACTTTTAGATAACAAGAGGTAAATTGTACCTTCCATGAAGAAGCGCTCAAATAAATGTCACCCGTGTTCAAATTAAGTAGTGCAACTTCACATCATTATGAATTCCTCTTCCCATCTCTCCCGTTTCTACCAAACTTGAATATTTTGCAATTTAAGAAATTGGGTCGCTACAGTAGCATTCGCTAGCATAGTCGGAAATCGGCTATTCATGCTCCGATGATTTGACCGGCAATGTACTGCTGACAAGAATTGTATTGCTACGGCCTGATGCCATATTACTTGGCCTGCTAATGACTGAAATCACCGCATCTGCTTGCACATACAAAAAAATGCTTTAAAAGCAAAAAAATTCATATACACAGAATTGTTGAAATACAATGCAAACAGCACCCACGTCTACAGATGTCAGATAGGCACAGGTGAATTTGGCAATTCTTACACATGAACGAGTTTTGACTTTCTTAAGAAACTGAAACGTGAATGATATTATATTAATTCGAATTACTCATTCAGTCCCAGTAATATGAGATATTCATACAAGATCACCATAAGCCAATATCAATTGTAGTTACCTACAACCTAATAATTACATATTTCATGCAAGTGGGCTTAATTGACGTGGAAAATTGCATCGCAATTTGAAATATTTTTCCACTCAGTTGTTCAACACACACAGCTCAGAATTAAAATGAATGCTCAAGATAAAAGATAACAGCAAAATGGAAAATTGGAGATGAGAAAAATGCCCTCACAGTAGCAAAAACACTAGATTTGGCTGTGAGCAATTTTCACATGATTAAATTCAAATTCTATCAAAACACGTGGGCAGAGCATAAGTAGAAAAGCTAAAAAAAGAATTACCTCCGAGTGGGAGGGGAAACAGGCAATAGCTAACGTCAGCTGAAGCGATGAGCGGTTCATCGAAAGAGGTGCCACATGTACACAGAATGAAAATTTCAAAAATTGGGGAAGGGGGGGGGTGGATTATGCATGAAACACAGGGGACTCGAAATATGCTAAGTCCAGTTGCACACCAAAGTGAAATTTAGGCGATCTCGTAAATACACACAGGAATCCAAGACATGAGCTGGCAATGGAAAAAAGTTAGATGAAACTGCAGCGAAAAACCTTCTGGAATGCAAATTATCCATCCAACCATCCAGATTCACAAAGTGGCATGTCGTTGAAACTTCAGTAAAAGAAAACATGCGAGACAGAAGCTTCTACATAAGTGGTCAAGAGTAAGTCAAAGCTACCGCCAAATTATTAAGCCCGAAATCTATTCAATAATATGTAAAGAAATTAATTACTGATCACTAATCCACAGGTTCTAAAGAAAGTCCAGGATGGCTTATGGAAATTCTGTTTAGCTCATGCAAAAAAGCGTTAAGCGTTGAACTGATCGATTTTCAAAAGGACAATTTCATAGAGGTGAACAAGAGAAAACATAAAATAAATCATGCGGGAAAAACGCGCAAGTGATAGCTATCTATGAACTTTGACTTAATAGAAAAAATGTGACAGATTTTTATGTCGTGATATCTTAAATAAACGGGATTCACAAAGAAATATAATCAGAAAAATGAGAAGCTAGGTGTAGTGCATAAAAGGATCATTTAAATACTCTTAACATCAGCATATTTCTAATCAAATAAATGCAAAATAATAAAATTAAAAAACGCAACGTTCAAGAAACAAAGGGTAAGTAATAACAAATAGGGGTACCGAATGAACTCCAAATTCTAGGTCTAATAATATGAGGATTGACACTACTCAATCATGAATTCACATGTACCATAAACTAAATATAAGGAATAGGATTGGGCTAGAAATGTTAAAAAGAACATTTCGGATTGTTAAAAAGGGCAAATACTTTTCATTTTCCTTTTGACATCGCAAATAGTTGTTTTTATAACTCCAATCTGTACAGGGGGTGGATTGTTGATTGATTAAAGGTATAATTAATAAACCGCCTACATATAAACTAGCTAATAAAGATATGCAGGCACAATTAACTCTACAAAAAGTCTATCAGTCCACGTATTCACATTATTTGCCATAGCAAAAACAGCAGAAGTGTTTCTCAAGAACTGAAATGTCATGAAGAGACTTCTAAGAGAAGCAAAACTGAATAATAGACAACTTATAAAAGGGATTTTATATCCCTTATGAGAATTGTAACTTTATCGTTAAGGATCAAAGGAAAGAGAAGGCTACTCATAACAATGATGAAGTAAAAAAGATCATTACAAACGCATGGGAGGGGGATAACTACCAAAACAACCATTAAAAAATGAAATAAAAGCTTTAACGACAAAGAAGAGTTAATGCAGTTATAGTCAAAGATCACGGATACCATCGTAGTAGCTGAAATCAATGCTAGCTACCCATGTTGCTTAATAAGCAAAAATTTAGAGACCTCCCTCTATTCTAGATGGGAGCAAGAGAAAGTGACCAATCTGCACAGCTCCAAAAACTGAGCCCAATATCTAACATTAGGCGCTTATTAGTGAACCGCAAATGTAATCAACAGGAGGCGACAAAATAAGGGTTTCTCATATGATCAAATGCAGAAGAACTTCTTCCTTTACAAACCAAACATCAGTTAAATGAAAAGGATTGGATCATTTAATGACCTAATATTATGGTAACAGACAAAACACTTATTGACGCCAGAAATACAACAAGTCCATAAACATATATAACTTAGGATTTTAGAAGTATTCCAACTCACTCGTAACGGAAGAAAGGTATCCTTCACATCCCCATCAAAAGTAAAGTCATAGGAGCCATAAGCAGAAGCCAGTGATTTTGGATCATAGGCCTTATCAGCCAGTGCAAATCGATCAAAGAGGGCCACACCTCCGTGTACAGTACCCACCGCACACCAAGCTCCATCCCAACCCACCGGTCCACCTGAGGCAATACAGGTCAACTCATCCTCCTCATCTTTTACTGGATAGACATCTCCAGTACTGCTACAGCTGTCCAGTCGTCTACGTTCAAATAGGGCCTTTGTCGGAGCAACACTAACATTCCTCAACTTTTCACAACTCCACGGCAATTGTTCCTTTCCACTACTATCAGCTGCAGATTTTTTCGGATGGTTGTTCTTTCTTTTAACGGTGGTAGAACTGACACCTGTGATTCCATTGTAACTATCATCTGTTGATGAGTTGGAGCTAGAATACTTATGTGTTTGGTAAGCCAATTTACTGGAAGTGATGGCACATACTTGATCTGTTGAAATCTGATCTGCGATGGTTGAGGGCTCAAGGTGGTTAGCATGAATAAAATACTCCTGACATGTGGACTTTTCAAGAGTAAGAATTGAAGCTGCTCCAGAAGATTGCGACCCTAAGGCCATGTGCATGATAGCCTCATTTTGAGTGCTTATTCCACCAACCACGGATGTGTTCACGGGAATAAGAGCTTCATCAGTATCAATATTAGCAGGAGCGTAAGCGGGGCGATCAAATTGAATCACATCGATGCGATTGGGAACACCTGTTCGGGGATTACCACCACCGCCGGCAGTTAATAGGATGTTTGGAGCAATTGCTTTAAGTTGATAAACGGGATAGGAAAACGAATAGATTACAGAGCGATCAGGTCCATTTGCAGCTGGCATAACTCGAGACTCTTGATCTAGAATATTTAGAAAGAAACAACTAAACATTTTCTCAATGGAAAAATTAAAACAGCTTTCTAAATCAAAATGAAGTAATATCAATTTTTCTAAAGATTTTCTTTTATATACATAAAAATATCACCGCTGTTTCAATAACTCTCGTCTTTTTAAAAGCGAAAATCACACAAACATTACATAAACGTCACGGCTAACTTCGACAAAGTCAACGTTTAACAATCCCCAATAGGCGAACTATAATTAGGTCATATTAGGACATTAAAACACTTAAAATGGAATATTTTATTAATATTAAACAATTAAAACCTTAATTCTAACCAAATCTTCTATTTATTTCAATATTTTGTGTCTTTCAGACTTTTGTGCATATACATATTACTTATTCATTTTCCTATCAATTTGTGAATTTGAATTTTAAAAAGTCAACCAGACGAATTAATTTTTTTAAATTATTGGTTTGATATTCCTGATTGAATCAGCTAGATCTTAACTTCAATGTCCATTGATTAAAATGCTCAACTATATATTGATTAAGGTATTATTATGTTCAAATTCGATCAATACCTTTCCCTCCTTTGAAATTAAATCATTAGAAAGCACATTTGCTCTCTGACATTCAAAGTGGTAGCATACTGTTAATTTCTGCTATTCCAAAATTGACAAAGTAATCATCTACTCATATTATGCCATAGCCAACGCTTAGGTGTTGATTTCGAGTAGCGCTAAGTGAAATTATGGCTTCTGCGACATAATTTATCTCTTCCTCGCATATGAATAACTAATCAATATGCATGGTCTGGCAGCATTAAAATGCACATAGTCGCTGATCGAAACAAGCCACCCCCACAACCCTACGAGGCAATTTCACCCCTCTGAAGCCAATTAATGACAGATTTCTGGCTAAATAGCTCGACAAGAAGCAAAACAGCCACCGAAAGTAACATCAGTCAATAAAACCACCCCTCCAAACAAGTAGGGAAAAAATGTCACTAGCTCGATTATTGCATAGGGGCCTTTTAAATGAGCTTGTTATCAGTGAAAAGCCAGTATAAAAAATCCCATTACCATCAAGAATTTCCATCAGTAAAGAAGGAAAAATGCAAGCGTAGCATAATTTTTGTTACTATTTACAATTATAAGATACAATCAAATTCAAATCCAATGCATACTTAACAATCAGTTGCACTAAAATGGAAAAGGAAATAGGTTAATTGTTGTAAAGTAAAGCTCGTTTACTTTTGCAACATACTCTTATGAATCAGAATGATGTAAGTAAGCAGATACGACTCCTTCTTCAGTTTTGATCCTACTATCCCCTTCATTTGAATGTTTGCACTCTAGATCGAGCCTATCACTCTCAGTCATTTCAAAAGGTTCGCCTTCAACTTCCGCATCGTCTGAATCATCATAGATTCCACCATAACATCCCTATATTGGGAAAAATATAATGGTAAATAAAATCGTGAGATTGTTAAGAAATTACTAGGAAGAAACAAACCTGATTGTTGAATGGTGAAGCTCTGGAACGTTTAGAACGCCTATGAACTGTTCGAAAGTGGGAAAAACAAGCCGGAAGAAAAAAAACATGTTAGGATTTTCAAATGGCACAATTAGATACATACGTTCTCTATTTCACATATCCTAGTCTATGCAATTAATCATTAAATTCGCCAACAACCATTGTAAATAGACGCGTACATATGCCAATACTTGTGCATTAAATGTTTTACTTTTTGCTTATTTTGTGAAACTATGCTCTATTCCAATATAACTATCACCAAAAGGTTTACTTGTAAATCTCAAAGCATTAAAAACAAAACTTTCCTTCATTTGACGTAATATTAAAACACGACAGGAAACCTTATTACAGAAAATTGATCATTCTTCACAAATATCAAACACTAGAAGAAACGAATAACTGACAATTAAAAATTAGAAACAAACTACTAAACCTTCCACTCCCATATATTTCCGCACCTTATCAGAATGAAGTCAATTTAACTTACCATCATCATAATTTTGATAATCGTCATCTTCTCTTTGGTCATAATATGAAGGAGCCCGCTTGCACTTCAGGTGCCTGAACTAAAAATGAGAAAAAAGGTTAGAAATGAAGTCGAAAAGAGAAAGCGATGCCCAAGTATACAATACATGTGCTCACAGCTTTATTACTGTGTTGCTGAGAGGAACGTGTTTTTTTAAAGACGATTGGAATGGAGGGTAGGTCATCTCCACGGAAAAGGGTTTCAGACGCGGAATCCAAGTTTGGAAGGTGCAATTCATAGTCCACATCAGCATCCTCTAGACCTGAAGTACCCGCAAATTCGTCATTCTAAAGGGATAAAAGATGAAAACAATAAGGAAGAATAAAGCTGCACTACTTTGCTGTGATCTCAACTAACTACATCGTTTAGGAAAATAGGCGTTATCTATTCATTGAAAATAAAATCTAAAAAAAAAACAAGAAACGAGTCTGTGTTGATGACATAGCAAGGAATAACATACTGAGTCAGGAGTTACGAGACCCCGAAACACCAACCAAGATGTCTTGTTCAAAATTATTAATTACATTGATCAATACGGGGTTATAGAAAGATAAATTAGAGGAACCAGTAATGATTATCATTATATATCCAAGTGCTAAAATTAGTTTCTAGTAGAGTACATCATGATCAACGCACGCGTTTTTCAAGCCAGTTATGTGGATGGTTAACGGCCAACTCATCCGGGGGTGTAAGAGGGGCTCTAATATATTGTTCCTCTAAGCATCAATTTAAATCATCGTTTATGTTCAATGGGTTTAGCAGACATTCATAAGTCAACGACTTGCACGATTACTCTAAGGACCTGATTACTTATTTTCATATTAGACAAATTACAAATATGGAACAGTACTGAATGGCCCAGACATGAACTAAAATAATCGAAGTTGGTAAAACACTAGGAAAATTTGAGATATTTCGCATTCATATCCCATAATCTAATATATCCAACCCCGCTCAATAACAAATAGACAACTATACATTTCTTGATAATAACTAAAGCTTATTAATTTGATAAGTTTCGATTTTCGAAATTAAAACTCCAGACAGAGGTAGATAATGCAAATTAACATAAATTTCAGATATTCAAGCTCTGATTCCTGAATAAGGGATTGTGCTTTTTAATATTTGTCAAAAAATTTGGAATGCGACTTACGGAGGGGGAAAGTAACATGCGACTTTCGTAGTCATTGGAGACGATGTGATTGTGTTTCATGCTAAAGAGCATAACCTTCAACTTGTCACCAGAAATACAGGCCCGAATTCGTGCTTGACAGCCTATTTTCTGTGAGCGGACGCCAACATAAGCAGAACAGCGAGATTTTGTCTTGCCAGCATGAATACAAGCATAATTGACTCGCTCATAGACCAGACGCTCGCGATGCTCGCTGGTTTCTGGAAGCATTCTGGACGAGTACTTGGTGAATCTTGTGCCAGTTACCTAAAAAACAAACATTAGATGCTATAGAAATAGCACTTCTAGGTCACCATTAATGTTAAACTAGTATAAAGTTATCTATTAGCAGAAGTCACCACCCAAAAGTGAAAGACCAAGTCGGATGATTAGAGTGAACAACGAAAACTAGGATAGTGTGGATGAATCGGCAATGTCTGATAAATGAACACATACAGCTACCTTTCAAGAACTTATTAAGCATGTTCGCCTATTTTGATAACGGGTAAACAGACATCTTCTTCTGTTTAGTTAAAAGCGCTAAACAACTAATGCGTAGTTAAAAAAAAATAAGTTTACAACGCAAATCAGAGAACTTAGTGTCGTAACGGCAATGAAATAAAATTTACCCGTTCTAGCTCATGTATTCTGGCTTCGAGATCATGAAGACTGTCGAATAATCTGACGGCGAATATATGTCGGAAGGATTCGGTGCAATCAACAAGAGTAGAAGTATCCGGTGGATCTGGTGGATGGTTGTGCTCCATGGACCAATCGCGGACGTACATGTGATTATTGCGACAACGAACATTGCAACGAGCAATACAACCACGTTTCTTTGCATAGGCGCATTTTAAATCGAGGTACTTGTAAACAAAGAGCTGGCGATTAATGGTGTTTTCTTGGAAATAGCTAAACTTCGAATTTACAAATTTGTACCCATATGTCTGAAGAATAGAAAACGCTAGTAAGAAAAGTAAGCATACATCCGAGAAATCCTTCAAATTTTCCTGCAGCTGCTGAAACGAACTAAATCTTTGAGAGGCTATTTTCTGCTCGAATTCAGCTATAGCTGTCATTAATAGAATCTGAAATCAAAATCTTACATCAAGATAAGATGGTGAGAATGCCGATGTAAAATAAATAAAGACAAAATAAACGTTTTCGAATAATAAAAATCAACAACAAAAAAACTTAGAAATTTAGCGTAGCTTGCAATATCTCCAGGACCTTTTAAAGTAATTTAGCGGCTGCAGACAACTACCACACGAAACGGAAGTACAATTATTATTATTGGACAGTTATAAAACTAAAACGACTTAATTGACAAAAAATTCCCATCTAAAAATATTATATTTTTTCAGGTTAATTATGTATATTGTGTTTTACGTAGTTATTTTCACTTTTCATCAGCTAAAAGTTTCATAGTGGTTACTTTAATTCATATATATTCATACCATGCCATGTATTATCAATATATAAATATACCTTAGTTTGAATAAAAATATTAGTATTCCAAATAATTTACTGATTGTGCGATGATAGCAATCTATTTTTATTTATCTGTTGTATTTGTTTGTTAAATTTATTTACCAATTCTATTTACCGTTTTTCATAGTTACGAATAAATAATAGGGTTTTCTATTTTCGATTTCAAGTTAAAATGGAATGATGATTGCAAGCAGAGGATTGCCAAAGGACCTTAAATGGGGTAACCTAGAAATCAGAAATCTTGCTTTCTCTGATGCTGAAAAGGTATTTCTCCGCCCCCCCCCCCCCCCCTCCCCTCCCCCCATTGAATCTCAATCCATTTTCAGACATATTAAGACATTTCGTGTCCTCGCCGTGGCGAATTTTCAGTCAGCTCTATTTTTTTTAAGCAGATGCAAATTTCTAAATATTAAATAGTTCTTGGTTCATTGACAACTGCGCAATAAGGCTCACTCATATATAAATGTTTAATAATTTATTTATTTCAAATGACAGGCGTTTTGCTAGTAACCATTAGCTCTTTAGCTGACTTCGGGCTTCATATAGAGGAGGAGAAACATCAAAGTGGCAAAAGACGAGAGGGGGACAAAATAATGATTCACGTGCTTAAAGGAGACAGACAGACACAAAGGCAGAGAAAAGATAAGATGAGTTCTGTGGAAGAGGTCGAATATGACATCCATTCAGCCATGGTAGTTGGAAGTCAACTGCCCATCAATAGACTTTTTCCATATGTATATACGTTGTCCAGGGTGCACCACGTGGAGGTAAGTCTGTCACCCACCCCCTATAACTTATCATACTAGTTGGTTGAACCAGATCCTGAACTTTTAATAAACATTCATATTTCTTAATATATCTTTTTGCCATAAACCTACTTTATCAAATTTTAAGAACGATGAATCCTAATAGTAGTAATTACTTGTAGCTTAAAGGTAATGGGCAGGGTAATTGTCCGCAGGATGTGGGGAGGTAGAAGCAAGATCAGGTAGGAAATGGAAAGGAACAATGTCAACGCTGTACCAGTGGAAATGAGGACTACAGTAAGCACGATGGATTAATGTAACTCAAGAAAGTCTTCTGATGAGCGTACTTTTTAGTTTAGTGAGATCCTTTTAGAAATAATCACGTGGAAATCAGATAAAAAGAACCATAGTTAATCAAATATGCGCGCTAAAGCACCAAAAAACCAATACAATTCTAACACTAGTTACTTTAATGAATGAATAAGATAGCAGAACAGAGGGTTCCAATCAAACTGTAAAAATAGATGAGTTGGAAGAAAGTAAAAGCACAGCTTCTTTTGAAATTATTTTCTAAGATATCTTAAAAAACGAATACGTGGGCTTCATATTCATACATGTGAAAACATGTAAATGGGATCGGTTTCAAAGATAGCTATCTAGTATAAATACAAGATAAATAAAAAATAAGAGATAAAATTATAACTAAGGGTTATATGAATTAATAACTGGGAATATAAAGGATTCAGCTCTATTGTCGGCATTGAAGTCAATCTAGCTATTTTGGTTCGTATTAGGACATCAATGAACTCTACAAGCACCCAAATTTACACTTCATATTTTCTCAGAGACATTGATTTTTGAAAAGTATAATGCGATTGGGCAAAAATTAAAAAAAAACATACCAATACTGCTTTGAATTCATAGCACAAAACAAAGTAGTCTATTCTTACAAATAACCTCATTTGGTAGATTACTTTTTTGTCAAGTTTACATTTTATTAAAATTTTATTTTAAATTAATTGCCTCTCAATACCAGCTCATTCAATTTCGAAAAACAATAGATGTTCACACTTCGGTGTTCAAAAGTGTTCGAAGGCCAATTTGCGTTATCAAGACTTCAGGATTTTCCTTCAGGCGAAGCAATTTTAAGGCTTTAATAGTGTGAACTCAACTATGATAAGTAAGGAAAGACCAAATGAGAGTGCTAAATAAAAATATAACGAAGTCGAAAACAATGAAAATAAAATGCTGCAACAAAGTATGCTAAGCATAAAATTATGAATCTTTAAAAACTGTACGCGACGAAGAATCACATAAATAAAACCAATTAAAATAAGATATTTGCATTTCACATCATGGAACAAATCAGTAGTGCCAATGGGGATATTTTCTATATATAAGTACTTTTATTTAATTCATGTTATTTAATATTATCAAAGATTATTTAATTTAGTTTGACTGATCTGTTTTGCACATAAATTTGGTTTAATTGTTTGACTATTCCAACTTAACCTTATTTCAGAGGGTTAGTTGACTCTTAATTAAGGCGGCTTACAAGATTCCCACTTCTATTGCCGGTGCGTCTGGTAAGTTCAATAGGTCAATAATGGCCAAGTGTTTCGTTTAAAAGGAATGTAAAGAATTTGGACATGCAGTGTGTACAGAACCGAAAGCTCGTCACTTTAGAGCGTCGTCCTGCCAATGTACATCCTTCTATGAATCTTCATGAGCCTGTATTAAAAAAAGACTATGTTAGAAAAATTACTGCTGATGCCTTTATGGTTGGGAGTCTACCAACACCACAATCATCAAGAGTTCTGTCTGGAATAATACGATCTACGGAATCGAATAATTGCACTTTTACAACCAATTCTGGTTTTGGAGGAATGCGAATATATCCCTACTCAGATTATAAAGCCAGTATGTTTTACCAACTAAATTATCATATGATGATATTTTGCGCCATAGTTATATATTTCCATTTTTTGCAATTTTTTTAAGTCTTTGACTAACCTAAAAATGTGTCATTAAATGATGAAATTCGATATACTTTCATATCATTGTAAGTTTCGAATTGTTTCAATGGATATTTAACATATATTTTGATCATGAGATTTATACAGGTTAATTTATATTTTGCTCTTCATTTTCAATTGAAATTTCTTCATTGCAATCGGTGTAGACTTATGCTTATAAGTCTACAGTGTAATCTTCACAACAAAAATTAATTTATTTACTGCAGTTCTCAATTATAGTTTATAGTTAATTTTTCGTTTTTGTGAATTCTGTTCTATATATTCTAGAAAATTTTTAGATTTTTCAGAAAGTTTTCAATGTTTTTTAATGTTTTACGACAAATATCAACTTACCAGAAAGGGCATTGGAATGTTTCCGGTTCATACGTGTAGTGAACCTTCGATGGTCGCCTATTTGAACATTTTGTTTTCTTAATAACATTTCCCTTAACAGTTACCGATGGTTTATTTTCTTCCTAAATCGGAATCTGGAATTAATTTAATTTTATCAACAAATAATTATGTAACCTGAAAAATATATTAATGTTAGTTTGTTTCTCATTTATTTATAAGTAAGTTCTTTCATTGTTTCAATTTCCATATTTCGATTTCTTATTATTCTTATTGGCGAATAATTTTTGAGGAATTAAATTGGAAAATAAATTTGAAGAAATTTATGCATTTTTTATTAAAATATTGAGTTTTTAATTATGAATTTTATCTTGAGTAGTAAATTACATGGAGAAATTTCTTCTCCGTTATTTAAGTTCTGATATTCTAAGTGTTCTAAGTAGTGTCATTCTCAGTTAAATATTTAGAGTTCATAGAATGCATAAACAATTCCCTTCATATTACTATATATATTCGATATTTATTTAAAGCATTCAGATATACTTTCGATTAATTATGAGTAGCCGTGGAGCAGCAAATATCTTCGAAATCTGTTATTACTGTTTCGATGCAAGTTGATAGTTATTGAGAGAAGGCAATGAACAACAGAACTGAATGATACAAATTAATGAAAAGGATAGTATAAATCGAATTTCTCATTAGGAATGGTCCATTAAATGAAGTCTCAACCTTATATAGATGAAAATGATTTTCGAGTGTGTGATTTTTTAATGCCTGCAACCTATTATCGTCCAAAGATCCACTGACATTTTATGCTACTAAAGCTTTAGTATTAATTTTTTAAATTAATTTTACCACTGAAATTTATATCAGAGTTTTAAAGAGTGGTATTTTGTGAAATATCCTACGCTAAAAATGTTTTACGGTTGATACAGTATGCTACAGATAAAAGATGCTGAAAATATGTATCAAAATCGAAAGAAAGTGAACAAAATGAGATGGATTAAAACTGGTCGAAATAAAGTAAAAGCAGACGGAAATTCGTAGTATAATTTGTTTAGTAAATGTTATATCCCTTTATCTGTTTGGCATTAGGCCAAAAGCTGAATGCAAATAATAACTACCTTAATTAATAATCACAGCATAATTACAGAGGTACTTTGTCTTAGTTTTCGCCTGATTAAGGAGTTCTTTCTCATTGTGTTTACCATTTGAAAAAGTTTCTTGAAATTGTAATTTTTTTCACTGTATTCGGAGTCTAATATATTTTGGCATCTTTTTGCGAAGTTCGTAATTTTCAGAATGTCACAAAATTAATTGTTCACCTCAGTGATTCCCAATGCTGGCACTAGGAATGGCATTTTCCTAGGAAATAAGCAGATTCTGATTTATTTTCCTCTTCAAATTAATGCTTTTCTGTGTTATATGACCACTCAGACTACATAGAATTCAAAAAATTTTATCCATATTACTTGTAAATGCGATGAAAGCACATTTTTTCATTTCACTATCCATGGCTTCATATATTTGGGAAAATTTGTTCCTACGACATTTTAATGTAAATCAGCTTTTGCTATGTTTGGCTTATGGGGATGTGTCAGACGACTCTTCTCATTGTATGACTGCCACTCAGCATTTCATTTCAATTACGTAGAAGAGAGAGAGAGAGAGAGAGAGAGAGAGAGAGAGAGAGAGNAGGGGGGGGGGGGGGGGGGGGGGGGGGAGAGGAGGTTGGGAAGTAATATACCAAAAGTCATTTCTTGTGCAAATATATTTTAATTGAGATAGCCTTCTAATATGTGTGTCGTGAGTCAATATTCTATGCAAACAGTCTTATCGCCCCAACGAATTCAGGTAAGTTGAAGTTTCGACAAATTGATTTAGGCTGAATTTGTCTTTTAACACATAATGTCAGGATTCTTTCTGAAAGCCCTTTTCTTGCCTTATGTTGCAACACAATTTTGAATAAATAAATTATTACGTTCAATAAATTAATCATGGCCATTGGTGCACAAATTGGTAGTATCCTGAGTCAGTCTAAGGCAACGTGATTGGGGGGGGGGGGGAGTTATTGAAATAAATCAGCCGTTTCGTTTGATTATTTTTAATAGTTTTTATTGAGCCAGTCAGATTTACATTTATGTGCTTCCGGAACTGTACTTTGTATTTTCGCGTGCATTCTTTTGTTCAAGAAAAGTGACAACCTTAGTGTTATGAAATTATAAGCAATCTATATCAGTCTTTTTAATCGACCAAATGGAATATAGGGGTTTTGAATCAAGTACTTGCACCTTTATCATACTTGCGACTAACATTTATCACATACAATCGCTACTTTTTACAGTTTAAAATTGGCCTAATGACTAATAGTCAACGTCGCATTCTTCAGCCTTTCACTCGCCTTTTGTCATTAATTGTGTCCTCCAGCGAGGAGTTTCCGGAATTCGGAAAAATTTTATCTCACATTTCATACCGAACAGCTCTTTTCTTTCCTTTCATAATCTTTAGAATTGTTCACGCTTGTCACTTTTATGAATTTTTCTACCTATTTTCTTTAAGCTCTCTTATTTTTTTACGAATATAGTGACATTTGGTTCCGGTGTTCAATTGTTCATTTTTCTTAACACCCCCTCCCACCCCTTTAGTGAATAGCATTGGAAACGCGAATTTATAGTTTTAATGTTCAACTGAATGCAGTCAAGACCTTGGCTGTGTGGTATCTGCCAAAGGCGTAACTTTCAACAATTAATTTAAATGTTCCATTTGCGGTCATGTTAAGACCTTTGAATAAAAAGAATCTCTAAATTCCATCTATCGCAATTAAATTAAATTTAATTCAGATTATTTTGGTAAATGTTGTCCTTTTTAATACGCTTCGGTCAATAGTCAAAAGTTAAATGGTAACTGAATTGAGAAAACAAAAAATGAGTTAATTATAACTAAAAAAGAACTTATTCAGCATCTTCGAACTTTTCCTGCTGATGTTCTGCAATGTTTCCATTTAGTTTAACATGGTGTGAAATTTATTCACTACAAATCACGCATTTTTTTGGCAGAATCGAAGTTTCGTTTCGTAAAACCCTTTATTAAAATCAAATTTGTTGTTTTGCATTTGACGAAATTTTTAATTTTATTCAATTGCTCCAATTTGATTGATTTTAACGGAAATGGTGAATCAAGGTTGCTCAAGGAAGTGGATTATTTGTGACGAATAAACATATTGCTGATTTTTTCCAGATCAAACTAGCCTCCTAAAACGAGTCATGAATTTCAAATAATTAACCTTTTCAAGTTTTTTATGCTGATTTGCTCATTGTGTTCTCATAATGTGGAAAAATTTCCCAAGAATATATATATCAGTAAAAGTCAGTTAAAATGGGTTAATGGACTAGGATTTTGTGAAAGTTAAAATTTAATTGTAACAAAATGAGTGATAATAAATCTGATTTTGGATTAAGCTTGAAGATCTTTTGATGTTTTAAGTGTAGTCCAACTTTTAATTAAATAATTTAAGATTTGAAAATTTTCCTGAGTAAATTTATGATGAGGTCATTCGTAAATTTTTGAAAATAATTTTTACTTAGATTTTTGGCCAAAATATTTTGAAACATTTTTTGATCAATTGGCGAGGTAGTATTAAGCTGATAATAAATAGCATTTGCAAATCCGTCCTGTGTTTTTTTAAAAAATAAAATAAAAATTATTTTAACCAGGGTCCAATGAGGCGATGGAAACTCAAGTCAACAACTATTTTTTCTAAAAAAAACTACGTTTGAAATTTTATTTCCCAAGGCTTAAGTTTTCATTCTAGACTTTTAACGTTGCTCTAATTTATTAGTCAGAGGAATTTAATATTCTATTTCACAGTTGAAAATTTTTCAAACTTTTAACTTATATTTTCACGATTTCCATTTATTTGCGATTCGCGTTTATAAGTGTTCATTTTTTAATAAATTATCCCGTTTGTGTTTTAAGCTAAGTCGGGCTATCTTAAAAAAAAGCGAATACGTTTTAATGGATTTGAAGCACTTTGTCGCGCTTTGAAATGCAATTAACCTGAAGTTTTTCCTCAAATTCTGGAAATTGAAAAAATTAATATTTTCCGTATCGCTTTTTCAGTACATGTCCATATCACCCGAAAATTGAGTTTCTTATTGTAGTAGTATTATTAATATTATTATGTAAAATATTGATGGCAAAACCTTCAAATGCTCTGATTACTGAGAGGAGCCTAGGTGTGGACAATGACGAAATAACCCATTAGGTCATTGAACTGGAAATAAAAAAGAGTACTTCATGTCATGAAGATTTCGAAAGCCTAAATATATTGTTGAAATTTTCTATTTATGAGTTGTCTATAAGGTAGACAACATTTAAACAAATTTGATTTCTTCGTTCTTAGGTACAGATCAGTCTCCCCCTCCTCTCCACCAGTGTTTTTAAAATGGTTTTACATTCCGCTTTAAATAGCATGTGCTCTGAATTAAAGGCCCCTTCATTTCCCATACCAAATTAAACAAGCAAATAGTCATTGTTTATGTATTTAATCTACCCCAATTTAAGTCGATAAAGTGGGAAATTTTCCCCCTTAGCAACGCTGGAAATCATTTCATATTTTTGAAATTGTGTTTTTCCCCCTAGAAAAGTATTTAAATGCATTTTCCTTAGAAGTTAATGCATGCACACATTTTATATGAGCAAAGAGTAAAAAAAATTCAAAACAAACATCATTAATAAATAAGCCAGGTTATATTTAATTATGGTTTATCGATTTATTGTAACAATGGGTATGATTATGTTAGTAGCCAATCGAATAGCTTGTCAAATTCCCAAATCAAAATAACTGGTTATCAAGTTTGAAAGTAATATGAAATTGGCACATCGGAAAATTACACTTTGAAATGTACCCATTATGTGAATATGGACTGCTTAATCGTTCGTTATCTGACTACTCTTGAACTTCTTTTTCAAGTTATCGCCTCTAAATGGACAATTTTGTTTGAAATGCACTGTTGCCTTGATATAACTAATTATATAGTAATAAAGAAAATTAACATCTCAGCAACGTACACTGCAGATTAACACACTTAATGATCACCTAAACGTATTCCACTTTCGGAAGAATTCTGTAACGCAAACTGAATATCTTTTCAACTTACCATGAGCACATAAGAAACTTCTTGATTTTAATTGATTATAATTTTCAGTGGTTAATGCATTAATTTTTTTATTTACTAATGAAATATATATAAAACGGATACTCACATACCAGTTATTATGACTTTAAACAATGTTTAATTGAGTATTTTCCATTCATAAAACTAACTAGAAGTAACAAAACAATGAGGTATTTCCACAAAGAACACACGATTTTGTGGCTCAAACTTGTGATGACGTATAGAGCAATAGCTAAGGTAATTAATTCGGTTGTTTTAAAAGAGAGCTGTGCCATTTTGCAACAGTCTGTATATATCTTTTATTAAAAGTTTCATTTCTCAGAGTTGTCATCATTGAAAGGAGTTCTACAAGTATGCTACACTCGTCTTAAACAGTCCCAAATTCGACGTACATTCAAACTTGCATTTCGAAGTATGCAACTATTATTCTCCATATTGCATCACTCTACTACTTTTTGTCTACTTTTTGTGCAAAAATGAAATGTAACAGTAATTTTGCCACAATTTTGCAATTAAAATTTTTTTTTACCAATAGATAGGCCTCAGAAATATTGGACATGAGCTTGGATGTTTTGAGATATTATTAGGACGGAGAATTTCGTCGTACTTAACTCGTCTCAATTAATGCTAGATAAATTTGTAAAAATCCAAATACTTTATTGATTTTCTCATTGAAATTCCCTCTCAATTTCATCAGTCAGACCCGTAACTTGTGGACACGGGGATACCTGATAATGATGCTGATCAATATGCGCGTCTACCATATTAGAAATTACGGGACCGATTTCCATCTGCGTTCACCTTGAGAGTGGAATAACTAACCACTCTGTTTAAGTAAGGCTGTTTTTTAGAGAATTGGTAAATTTGTGTCTTTCACGAGGGAAGTTTTATGAATCCACGCTCTACGCAAAAACGATCCTATATATGATCGCGAATTGTTAACCGTTATTGAAATAAAAAATATTTATACCATATCTATGGTACTAATTTCAAATGGCATTGTTTTACTGTGGGTAATGATAAGCATTTACGTGCCCTCGTTTTTTGTAAATAATTATATAATTGGTTTATTACCTCTTTCACGCATCACGAGATATTGAATTATAAATATTTTACTTTATTATTCACACGAGAGACAATATTTTGAAAAAACATAAAAACTGAGCTTCATTTTGCAAAAATTGTGCTATTTAATGTATTTACACCATGTAATATAGAATTTTCATCATAATCATTTCAAAAGAAATGAACATATTTTTTAATCTTCACGTATGCAAATTTGACTTTGGGGAAACAATTGGAATAACACCTCACTGGAGGGGAGGGGTGAGTAGTGGCATTTCTCAAATCATTCATGAAAGACTTGTGTTTCTATAACATTACGGAATCTTTAAGTGCTGAAGTTTACTTAAAACATGAATTGAAAAGACTTTATGATCTTAATAGTCATTTGCGACTTGGTAGGAGAACCCTAAAGACTTTAAGTTTGTGATAATACTTGAACTAACTAGCAACCATATTTGCCAATGGAGCTTAAACGTGCTTTATGAACCAGTCTCGATTTGGGAATGAATACTTGGCACGTCTTGAACTATTTCGTGAATAAGAAGGTCTTACTTGTTGAAGTGCTTTAATTGTGCAAATCAAATTTGACTTAGTTTTAAATTCAATCTATTCACTACTCACCTCTTTCATGTCGAATGTAAATCAGCAAAAAATAATGTTACTGGCTTAAAATTTGCTCTAGCGGTCTAGTTCGAATAGCACTTTTTTTACTTGAATGCGATTTCCAGAAGTTTTAAAAGCTAAACGCCGTTAAAATGTTCCAACATAGCAGCAATTTGTGTAAAGTTTGGTACAAGTTTAGCGGTCATAAAGACTGAAATTTGATACTATCCTGAACAGATAAAGTCATTGTCATTTACTGATTTTATTTTTTGAATTTGCATCATCAAACATGGATCTCGGTACGATAAACCCGAATTTACGTCCTTTAAATGTCGTTTGATACCTAATCGTCTGTTAGTAAAAGCATGCTTCTTCAACAGGGGGCATATCTCGAATAAAATGCCTTTGAAGAATGAAAAATGTCTTTCTTTTGCCCAGTAAGGTAAGGATCCCTGTTGAAGATATCTCACCTGTCAGGTATTTTGCTTCTAAAAGATTTAGATGTTGGTAAAAAGCTTAACTTCTTGCCATAAATGCCCATGGCTAATGCGTTCTAACACTGTCAGTTGACTTGTTTTTGGCCAATCACTCCTCAAATAGCTTGCTCCACCATCTCCGAGTAAGTCTACTCTCCCTTCATATTTATTTGCCAAATGGAAAATACTGGCTGCCCGCACTTGCCCATTCGGTCATAAAAGTGCAAGAAATTCCCGAAAGCAAAATTTCCGTTTAATGAATCTAAAATTTGTCTAAACGACTGCCAGGAATGTCTTATAAAAAATTGATTTTGTGCATGAAAAAGAACGCCATTAGTAACCACAAGGAAACGGTAAAAAATGGTGCTGTTGTGGTCAAGTGAATATGGGAATCGAAGGAGAATGAAAATGGAATTGAATTTGACAAAATGGTATAAATTCTCCAAGTGTTGCCGGGGTCAAATTCTCTTTGAAGGGGTTCTTGAAAATCGCCAGACAGTGGTGAAGAAACTTCTGAGTAAAGTTGGCCAACCTGATAAAGCACTTACAATCAATCTGGTTCATTTCAAATGAGAAAAAAAACTTTAAAAGCACTTGCAGAATGATAAATGGCTTACTTAGAGTCTAATAAAAGACTCTTCGTATTGTGAATACTTTATTTTCTTAAGTATTTTGGTTTTTGCATGCGTTTTCTCCCTCGTCGAATGGTGATGCCATATCGCCGTTCACTTTTTCAAGGGCTTCGGCGGGGAATTGTTGACCGCTGTTGAAATTAAGTCCTGTATAGGAAGGGTAGCCAAAATAGGCTGTGTTTGGCACAAGGATTCATCCACTTACCGCACCCCAGAAAAAAGTGAAAAATGTTTGGCAGTCAATTTTTACCCCCACACCAATTCAGATGTTTGGCCTCCAAACTTTCTCTACCACATGCTTTCAGATGGACGAGATTAACATGGATATTCCAAGGAATAGAGGTCAGATGAATTTGCTGTGAATGAGCTCTTCTAATTATAAACTAATTTTGATAAATAAATAGATTTGAAACACGTTATTCAATTCAGTTACTACCCTTGTTATCTGCTTGCTTTCTTCCGTAGAAGAATATAACCCTGTTGTATTATATTTGAAATCAGTTTACAATTTTTGATGTATTTTCAGTAGACTAAAAATGAGGATCACTAACCCATCCCCAACTTGCTAAACCCACATTTCTCTCCAATTTTAAAATTTTCAAATTTAGCGTATTTTTGGTGCTGATTATAGTTTTTTCCTATCTAAATTAGTTTACAAGTAATCACTTTAATTAGTTTTACGGAGTTTTTATTCCTTTCGAAGCTGCGAAAATCCCTTCTTCCCCTCTTCTTTTCCGTTGGAAATGCGTTTAAGTAAGCTAAACTGCACCGTTGCTCTCTGACCAATAGAAAACTAGCCAATCAATTGTCCAATGATAAATTTATTAAACTTAAAGTGCCTACAAAAATATCCACTCATACAATCAGGAGGCAAAGTTTAAATCGATGAAAAGTGCGTTCCACCGCTAGTCTTTGACTGACGTACGTATTCGTATTACTCATGGGATGACAAAATAAATTCAGATGATTGTAAATGCAAAACTGTTTTAAACATTGGGTGCAGCACAAAAGAGTGAATTAGTGAGACTGAGTGAGTGTAGGGAATTAAATCACGTCTTCAAATGGCTACTTCATTTGAATTCCGGATGAAATGTGCTAGTGTTTCCTTTTTAGTGCATGTTGAGTAGTTTTTCCATATTCTAAAATTGATGCGTGGTTGTGTTCAGTTTCTATTCTTTGCATTAATTGTCATCTTTTTGTCATCTATGTTACAGTAAAGTTGCTTTTCATCAACTGACTATAACTCGGGTTCAAAGTGGTTTGGTCATAGGAGGGGAAATCTGTGTTTGTAATAACTCAAAGGCTCAACATGGAAGGCTCCAAGCATAACTTGCGAAATTAGTGATTTTTACCCCACAGACTCCTTTAGCTATCAAAATTGTTAGCTCAGAATATTTTATAAGTTCCCACTGTTCCTTAATAAAATTAGATATACATTTTTATCCTCCGAATGCAAGGGAAAGACTATAAAGTTACCTTGAGGATACGCATCCGGATTCATGATGTTGTTTGCTGTTTAAATTAAGTGGTTGATATTGAAATGTTGGCTTATGTGAGTCTTGTTATAGTCATGAAGATGTAACTGAATCTACCCTGTGCACTACAAAAATGTTAGAGCGCAATACCTTTATGCCTGAGGAGTTTTATAACCCTATTGAAAATTTTTTTGTCCTTGTAAATGATTGTGAGACATATAAGCATCTGAGTGCATTTATGCTGCATTTTAAAATCTCAAATCTTTCTATTTTCAAGGCGATTCCACCGTTGAAGTGAGATGCAGTAGGCCTCCGTCCAAACATCCAACTCATTGCTGTGCCTGTGCGAGCACTGCTTCCACAGTAATCTACACTGTTCAAGCTCACGCTCAAACACCGAGACAGTCCAATTCTGTTGCACCAGTGGCTCGTCAACATTCCCAAGTCCATGCTCGTCAGACCTCTGTTGGAGCAATAAGTGGCACTACTAGCGGTGTAGTACTCCGTCAGCACTCCCATCAATATAATCCCCACCCGCATTCCCACCACCATTTAAGTCGAAGAGACCGAGCCCTTATGGCAACCTCTATGCTAATGAATCCACAGCATCCATACCATATGCAAGAACACCATGCCATGATCCCAGTCTATCATACCCACTTTTATAGACAGTCAATGCCTCCTGTCGTAGGTTTGTCCCATCAACGATTTCAAGTTGCTTCTCCTGTCTATGCTGCTTTGCATATCCATTAGGTGTTTTGGTTGTTCATCCTAAGCATTCCTATCTTACAGTTTTACTTATATCCTATCCTGCGTATTACTTCAATCAGCATAGCTAAATGTGCTGTTCCATTTGCTTTCAGTCCTATTCCCTCACCTTTGCTTATTTTGTAAACATTCTCAAGCGCTGTGTAAGTGCTTCGTCCCTTCTCTGTTTCCTTTTAGTCTCTTTTTTTCCTATGTATGTGCAGTTACATAAGGATACTTTGCAGTTGCTAATATGCAGAAGAAATACATTTATTTCTAGATGGTTGAGAAATTGACCTACCAACAAGAGAATAAGTCTTATCATTTATTGGTCCTGGTGAGTAACCAATGAGATGTGAAGAGTACTATGTTTGATTGCTGTGAACGTGAAAGTTCAAATTCAGACAGATTTTTTTTTCAAACGTAATACAATGAAAACTAAAAAGAACTGTAGTACTAATTAGGCAGCTGCAAATAAGTCCATGTAAGGCTTGTTAGAATTCTGCTAGAAACTACTTACAAATGCTATCAATTTTCCAACAAGAATAAGGACTCAATAGTATCATTAAAACCTAATTTGCAAAGAAGAAGGTACTAACTTAAAGTAAAGGCTTTTAGAAACTTAGTTATATTATAATCGTATGCTATGTTGAGATACTATGTACCGCCTTGAACAAATTTCACGTTAATTAATACACTCACTTACAAAACCAGAGATCACAAGCTTAGTTCTCACTAGTACTCACCAAACAGAAGATCCTGCGAAAAGTCCATTCGAAATTATCACTACTTACGTGGTTTTTTTGAAGTATAAAATATTTATACTCATAAATGAAGCAAAGGGTCATCAATGGGGCGGGCAAATAGTCATGGTCAAATCAGTAGGAAAAATTAGCGTAAATTCAACGAGTTACTGAACGCAATTGAGCATTGCTAAATGTTCAACAGTGGATCTTTGAACAGGGAGAAAGTGAATTTCTTATAATAAGAAATCCGGTGGACCTGATTCAAATGATGAACTATGAGAGGGGCTTAAGTGGTGCATTGGAATTTTTTAATTTTCTCAAACGATGCAGAAAAAAATTAACACAGGGCTACACAAACTACTTATTTTGAGTCAACCGTGGGGTGTGCGAGAGATTTGCCTCCACGTGGTGTAACCTGGGCAAAGTATACTCATAAGGCAAAAAATTTCCCTAAACTCTATGTCGTATTCGACCACTTCCACAGTACTCACCTCACATTATTCACTACCTTTGTGCCTGTCTCTTTTACTTCCTTGAAACACTTCTGTCCCCCCCTCCCCCAAATAGACATTTTTTCACTTTGATGTTCCTTCCCCTCTGTAAAGCCTGAAGTCACCTAAAGGGTTAATGATAACCATCAAAACGCTTGCCATTTGAGATAAAAAAATTTTTTGTCAACTTGCGATTTAATTTAAAATGATCAGGGCAAATACTAACTGACTTTCAGCTTTCACTGGTCATGATCAAAAGTTATCTAATTTCAAGTGTCAAATGTGCTGAAACTGATCTTCATACTATTAGCCTCTTTAGTTAGTGTGCCTTAAAAGTTAATTTGTCAATTTAAAGAAAGGAATAATTTGAGCCATCATAAATCAACTCCATTATTTTTGAAATAAAAAATTGTTAGAGTTAGTTAGCCTCCATTTTTATATTCACATTGAAAAAAGGTTAAATTAATCATGTAGAAGTTGAAAAAATACATTCGAGGTTAATGATATGACGATACTTCACTATCTTACCTAATACTTTTTATTTTATTATGGGGTTGAAAATGCATATTAACTCATTCAGCATTATTTCAAAAGTATTACCTGAAAAATAATTTATGCATTCAATTATTCTGATTAGTTTAAAAGAATTGATTTTCGATGCATAGACTGCCATTTAGGAGTTTTTTAACTTAATGTTTGACTCTAAAACTGTGTTAACAATGTTCTTATTTAACAAATTTCACAAATGTTGTCATTCAAGTTACGCTGTTTTTTTCATGAAGTTAAAAATCCTGAGTGGTGTAATCGGGATTCAATTGAGGATCATTAGAATCGTATATGTTTAAGACTTGGTGTTAATGAGTCGTATTTAATACAGCAAAATGCCTCATGGCAATTCTTTGTGAACAGAATATGCGCTGCATCGACTAAATAAGCGTAAATTCTAATGTAGTGTTATTAGTACGTAGTAATAACTATGATCAGATCTGATTTTCCTTTGTCAACTTGCAAATATATATCAGATGTGAGGTCAATTAAGGGGTTTGAAAATACCCCCTGTGTTTTTTATGAAAATTCCTAATTTACCCAACACCTCCGCTTTGCCTACTATGTATTCTGCTTTAGTAATGAAGGTTGATTCACATGCGTACTTAGTGTATTTAAATTTTGCTGAATATATTTTATTGTTAATTGGATTTACCTTACTTCCTTATTGGAAAACCATTATCATTAAGATCATGTGATGTCATTGCATATGAAGGGATGCATTCTGAAATTTTGGGATTTAAAACTATAAGGGCTATCCATCCAGATTTGGAGCATCAACATGATTCTCAGTAATTCATGGAATTTCGAGGAATTTTAGGCCATTTTTGAAGCGTATGGAAAATGAAGTTTTAAATTTCCCTGCCCTAGTTGAGTTAGAATTGCAGGATGTTCGCGCCTGAAAATAAAGAATGACCGTTATTCCTTTTCAGATTTGAGGATAGCGAGAATAGAAATGTATGTAGGAATGATTTTTATGAGACATCGTTGGGGCATCAGACACCCCGTGCGTTTACTGTGTCCGAATTCATTGCTTCGTTTTAAATGAACGTGTACTCAATTTGTGCGTGTGTGGAGTGCTTGCTACATTGGCGTATAATTAGCCCATATATACATGACTACTTTTGGTGACGAATCTTTGCTATGATTAAATGCAAATTTTTTGAGTCTGTTCTCCCACCTATTTAGGGTGCGCATTGAAGCTCATTAAAAAATGTAATTATTAGCTGAACTCAAGCCAGACATGTCTCAAAGTTTATTTATAAGTTTTTCACTTAAATAGTCCGTTTTAAGGCTTTTTAATGGATTTACCACTCCTCACGTGCAGTATGAGAGGATAAAGTGGTCTTTTCAAATTTCATTAGAATCGAATCTATATCCTCTTAAAGTGCATGTATTGTGTTTAATGCCCCTCGGTTTATTTCGGTCATTAAATTTTAAATATTTAATTTCCCTATTGTTTGAGACATTATTTCCGCCAACAGTTCCTCGCCTATTGTTCAACTTTCGTGACTTTAGAACAGTTTTATTACTCATGTAATAAAAGTAAAGGACAACAAATTTGCGTATTTTGTAAGTGCAAACTAGAAGAATTAAAAGAATTGAAAAAATCTAACTTTAAAGTAAAAATAACTAATACTTTTGGAGTTGAAATTTAGTACATTTTGAAGTTTATGAACTTTAATGAAGAGCGACTTTGTAGGTATTATAAGAGGTGGTTTATACTAATTTTTCTTTTGGTCAAATAGGCATACAGAAACCATTTTCCAAATTACCTCCTCTTTATTTTAAACTTAAAATTAGATTAGCATTTAAGATAATATAGGTCCCAATTCCTAGACCAATATACATAAATATCATTTTTACTATGCTCTATGCAGGTATGGGTGCATTTTGCCTTGTGATGGTTTCAGTTATAATCGTATTTAAACACCTAGTTAAGACCACCAATTACGAATGCGTGCGGTCATTTTTCCTAAGATAAGCCACGACAAAAAAGACATTCGTTTTAAAAAGCAACCTTTATTGAAAATAATTGTCTCTACTTTTGAAAAAAACAGATGTTATTGTACGGCAACACCCGACCGTTCATTTTAAATTTAATTATAATGAAATTTCCCTAATAGTTACAATAAGAGTCATTAGTCGGAATTTTCTGAATTCTGTCAACCTTTTACGAATTTTAAAAGACTAACTCTTTAATCCATCAATTATTTGATAAAATTTAGTATTGTTATAATTTATGGGTTTATAAGGCATCAACGCACTGGTTTGGTCATTACTTTCCAACAGAGGGGTGTGCGATAGACTTACCTCCACGTGGTGCACTCTGGGCAACGTATACTCATATGGCAAAAAAGTCTATTAACCGGCAGCTGACTTCTGACTTCAAACTACCATCACCCCACTGTATGTCATATTACACAGCTTCCACAGTACTCATCTCACCTTTTCTCTGCCTTTGTGTCTGTCTGTCTCCTCTACATCTGTGAATCACTCTTCTGTTCCCCCTCCCGAATTGTTCTCACTTTAATATTCCTCCCTCTGCGAAGTCCAAAGTCAGCTAAATGGCTAATGATAAATATTCAAAACGCCTGCCATTTGAAGTAATAATAATAATAAAACTTTCCAACAGAAGCCCTCTTTGCCATTGAAACTGTTTGTAACATACTTTGGAATTTTGCCATATAAATTTACAAAAATGACCTTTCCTTTTAATGAAATTAGCAGTCATTGCAAAAGTGTGAAGTTGTTATAGATCTGGGCATAGTTGATTTTTCAAAATATTTGAAATTTATTTTATGACCATTGGAGCTATTAATGATGAAATTCTCACATATCAATGAATTATAAATGTGAAGAAAATATTGAAGAAGTAGAAATTTCAGTCCACCTTACTTTAATGCTCGAACCTTCGAGTCCTTCGTCAGGTTTCTGACTGCACGGAGAAAGCAGGCATCCAGTTGGAGCCTAAAAGAATGTTAAGCATATTCTGTTCAACTAAAAAGTATAAAGGAATGAGAATGGCTGACTTAAGAGAGTAGATAATTTCTAGAATGTTTATTTACACTTTAACCTTGAACTCATCTAAATTTGGAAGTCGAATTCAAGAATTTGTACCTTCCAATGGCCTCTAGGATACCATTGGTATTGATGTGATATAGTCGTAAATTCTAACTCAAACTTATCTTCCTTTAAAAGTCGGTTCGGAAATGAAAACACTTTTAAAGTACAGATAAGAAATAGCTATATTAAGGTAGTATGATTTCTGCAAAGAATTGAGAACATCTCGATCTTGATTGAAGACAGCAAATTAATCCAATATAGGGACAAGAAATGAAGCGTAAGAGAGGGAGAAAAATCGATATAATTCTATTAATATTATTATTTCAAATGCCAGGCCTTATGAAATTTATCATAATCTCCTTGGTTGACTTCAGATTTCACAAGGTGGGGGGGGGGGGGTAGGAACAGATATTTAGGACAGTCAACAGTAGTTCATTAGTTGTTTCCTAGATTTCAAGTATCTCTGGGTTTCTGTCATTCTCTTTAGAGCTGGATACCGAATCAGGTGGGTCTTCTCCATTTCAGCTGGATACCGAATCAGGTGGGTCTTCTCCATTTCCTCCTCCAGGTCACATAAAAAGCATGTTGACTAAGTGTATACTCCTATTCTGTAAAGGTGCTTCGCCAGGCAATCGTACCTCAGCTTCAATTCTTGGTCAGTCGGCTATGTCGGGGAGTGCCGTCCACTGTTTCTCCTTTGTTCGAACTTTAAGTTCGTTGAACTTTGATGTCTTGAATTCTCTCTTGATTAAAGTCTTCATTGTGTGGAAAGACATCGGTCTGCCTATACCTTATAAAATTGTTGTCCCCTTCTTAGCAAGTACGTCAGCAAGCTTATTGCCTTTAATGCCACAGTGATCATGAATCTATTGTAGGACCACTGTTTTGTTTTTTGTCTCAGCAGCTGATACAGTTTTTTTCATTCGTATATCTCAACTGTTTTGGGTGGCTCTCTGTTAGCAATTGAGTTTATTGCTGACTGTGAGTCCGAAAGAATTACTTCTTTGATGAATTTCGTATCCAGGTAACATAATTGTCCTAACGCTATCTTAATGGCCTCTATTTCTCCCTCGAATGTGGATCTATTGTGTCCCGCTGCTGCGTAGAAAGAGGAGAGTTCAGAGTAGACACCCGCACCAACGTTTGCTTAGTTTTCTATGTATGACCCATCAGTGAAGACTTAGAGCCATTGATCTGCAGGGCAGTTGACATTGACTGTCTCAAGGGCCAGTGAGCGCATTTGTTCTGGAAAGTTTATTTGCTTTCCTCAAATGGTCAAGCAGTCGGGTGCAGCACTGTTCATCTGTGTTGTCTAAAGGATTTTGGAGTAGAGAGCGGCTTTTTGGTCTTTCATTAATCTATAACGCTTTTTTCAGCTCTATCGCTTTCTGTATTAGAGCAGGTTTGCTTTTTTAGGTGTCTTGGCCTATTTTCATAGGTGCTGAATAATTTGTCCAGGATCAAGGCCTTCTCTTTGCTAAAGAAACGTATTGCGGTGTTTATTGTAACCAAGAGCATTAAATCAATGTATGTTGATTTCATTCCTCCAGTAATTAGTCGTAATACTTGGTTGTGCGTCTTCTCGAGTGGTTTGAGAATCACTCCAGAAGCTGTAATGAGCGGCTCACAATAATAGAGCATTATTGGTTGAACAACCATCTTGTAAGTGGTGTTTAGGGTTGCGCGTGAACAGCCCCATATGCTAACAGCAAGACGCTTCAGTACGTTCCGTCTATTGGAGTCTCACTCTGTGACGGCTCCCTGTGGTAGGCCTGTTTGTAAAAAATTAGATTTGGAAAGAGAGTTTCCATATCTGACTTTTCATGCTCTTTGTCCAATGAATGCTTTTATCCAGTGTTTGTGAATCAAGGCCAGTTGGCCTTATTGAAGTTCCATAATAGCTTGGTTGGCATTTTCAGTGCCATGCGTTTGCTGCCGATGGTAATACAAGCAATGACTGGTTTGTGACCAGAACCAGGATCGGCAATTATTTTGTGGCGTGTAAGCTCACTGATGTCGGTTGAAGCCAGGAGCAAGTCAGGAGTTTTTCTGGTTGCATTGTAGTGCAGGTATGTATCGGGAACCACACTGCTGTAAATAATTTCTAGAGGGTTGCTGTTAAACGTGTCTTTGATTTCTTTTTCAGCTATGTATATGTCCCTATAGCCCCATCTGGTGTAATGGGCGCTGGTGTCTCCAAGTGGTACAGTTTTGTGTGAGATGTTTAGAAGATCGAAGTTGGGTTTATTCTGGGGTGGATTATAGACCTCGTATATCTTAAAGTGGTTTTGACATTTCCAAACACCTTTAACCTGATTATTTCGCATTTATCTTGGGTCGAGCTTATACTCTTGATTAGTTCGCAATGTGTTGCAAGGCCTTCATTTACTCCAGTCAAAATTCCATTTGCAACTTGCCGGTCTTTAGGTAGGAGATATAAGGTGTAACCTGGGAATTGTTAGTGTTTGAGTTTGTCTTCCGTAATGTTTGCTTCCATGATTGTGAATATGTCTATATCATAGGTATCAAAGATTATGTTGATTTGGATCTTCTTGTTTAGTGACATCCCTCCAGCATTCCACAGAAGTTGTGATTCGCTCTGACAAGGGTGATTTCTCTTATAGTTTCGTTTCAGGCTGATCATTAATTTTCCTCAAAACTCATTGGCTGATTAAAGGAGTACTCTATTGTTCTTTCAGATTTTTTCCACTTCCTTGTGCAACAGAGTCTATTTCTCTCTCTTCGAATTGGAAATTATTCAATGGAGAATAATTCACAATTTGAATGAATAACCTTTGAAGAAATATTAAACATTGAGGTCTTCAAATTGGCTGTACATAGAGTTTTAATATAAGTGTATATTGCAAGG
>UZAE01012461.1:3955-35531 GCA_900617975.1 Rodentolepis nana | reverse complement strand
ACCAAAAAGCCTCTCTCTCCCCATGAACCCATTAGCAGACATTGATGTAGTGTGTCGCACCCAACTGCTCGACTTCTTCAGGAAATCAAACACTCCTCCAGAGCAAATGCGCTCACTGGCCCTTGAGACAATCAATGTCAACTATCCTGCAGATCAATGGCTCCAAGTCTTCACTGATGGGTCATACACAGAAAACCAAGCAAACGTTGGTGCAGGTGTCTATTCTGAACTCTTCTCTTTCTACGCAGCAGCGGGACATAATAGATCCGCTTTTGAAGGAGAAATAGAGGCCATTAGGATAGCACTACGCCAATTATGTTGCCTGGATACGAAATTCACCAAAGCGGTGATACTTTCGGACTCACAGTCAGCAATAAACTCTATTGGAAACAGAGAGACACCCAAAACAGCTGAGATAAAGGAATGTAGAAAACTCTATGAGCTGCTGAGAGAGAAAAACAAAACAGTGGTCCTGCAATGGATTCCTGGTCACTGTGGCATTAAAGGCAATGAGATTGCTGACACACTTGCTAAGAAGGGGACAACAATTTTGCAATGCATGGACCGACCGATGTCTTTCCACACAATGAAGGCCTTAATCAGAAGAGAATTCCATACCTCAAGGTACAACGAACTCAAAGCTCGAAGAAAGGAGAAACAGTGGACAGTGGCACTCTCCGACATACCCGACTGGCCAAGAATCGAAGCCGTTGCTGAGTTTAGACTACGTACCGGACACGATTGCTTGGCAAAACACCTTCACAGACTGGGAGTATACACTCAACCCACATGTCCTCTATGTAACCTACATGAGGAAATGGAGAAGACCCACCTGATTCGGTGTCCAGCTCTAAAGACAAGGACAGAAAGCCAAAGATACTGGGAAGCCAGAAGACAGCTAATGAACTGCTATTAATTAACTGCTATAAATGTACCCCTCCTCTCTGGGGGAAGCTGAAGTCAAAGATTAAGGGCTAGTGATAAATATCATAAAGCCTGCCATTTGAAATAAATAAATATTTCGTTTAAATCGGATCAAAAGTTTTTCCCTTTAGATCAACCTGAACAAAAACAAAAATTTCCTCTGTTTTTGGCATAAACAAATACTTGTGGCCTCCGAATCGGGTGTAAAATATAGTGCATTGAGGAAAATTACACTGTTTGTGAAATTCAATTTGTGAAATTACAAAAGACGCATTGAAAATGAACTTACGGTTGGCAAGAAGCACAATGATTTGAATTACACACGCGTGTATCATCGATCTAATGAAGTCTCTGTCACATCTTTGACGTTTCATACTGTTTATTCGGGCGTGGTGTAACTATTGATTGGACAAGAAAAGGCAAAATTTTTTTCATAAACAATGCATTAATGCGCTGTGATAATATTACATTGTCTAAAGATATATTTTACTTTTAGGAATGCCAATGAGAAAGATTACCTGGTATTTCAACACCCAGTTTCCACCTTTTATATCAACTACGAAAACCTAAAAGTGTCGAAATGCTCCGCCAAATCAATATACACCGTTGGCCCATTTCTCAAAATAACCTAATGGTCAGTTTACTCATTAGGTGTTGCGTCAATTCTGGAGCATGTCCAGTTGGGGAAAATCGAATTCCCTCATTCCAAGGAGGCTTTAATTGGAATTGGTTGTGTATTCACATTTTTTATCTATCCTTTTTCACTAATTGAATTTATTAACATAATCTCAAGTACCACTTATCATCAACAACAATAACTTGAAGTAAAATAACGAAGTGAGTTGTTGTTTTTTCAATGATAAATTAATAAATAAGCGTAAAATCAAGTTTTAATTTGCTTAAAAAAATAACCAAAACTGAGCCAATGCCAAATATGATTAAGAAAATAAAGCAGATTAAGAACAATATTTATGACCAATTCAGTTGATATATTCAATGCCATTACAATACTTTAATGAAGACTTGTAAGTGAAGCTTCAGTGCCTAGACAGGTATGTTTTGGCTGAGTTGTGCGAAATATCCGCCCGCATGGCAGTCGATAAAAGTTAAGTTACACCTCACGGAGAACGCGTGTTATTGGTGATTAATTAATTAAAAGTGTTGGGAATTCTTGTGATATCAAATCAATGGAAAGCAGTGATGTCACTAAGTAAAGCTAATTGCTGTCTTTGTGGAATTTTATTAAAAATAGTTGAAACCCATTGATGCACCAACGTAAATGAATGATTGTCAATGTTATTGTTATTTAAAATTTTTATTTAATAAATATAATACGATCTACTTAATTTCTGATATGTTAATTGCCACCTGCCAATATTATGAATGCATTTACATTTATTCCCAAAACCATGCCATATCCAAAATTCTGAGTTAATCGAATGAGTCAGGACTTAATTTGTAGATGAATGTATCGAATTTAATAATGTTATTTATTTGGGCTTTATGCAATAGTCAATCACAAGGAAATTGCCTTGTACTTTAATACTGTTAACTGAAACATTGGCGCAAACAAATTTTAATTATTCTTTCATTTAAACTTTTTGAATAAAAATACCATTTCTAATAGAAAACAATCATTTCAGCTGAAACTCCAATTATTTCTCCAAACAGTAGCCTGAGTGATTATCTCTGTACCAAAGATTAAATAAGGTGACATGCAGCCTCTTTCGTGGTGAAACAGAAAATCTGCAACTGGCGAACGTGCGACTATTTACAAAACAACCACATTTGAATTCAATTGCCTTTTTATTCTATCGTTTTGCTGAGTCTATATATGGTATCATTCCAAACTTATGACATTTTTCATAGAGTTGAATTCGCTGCATTTCATAATTTGATGATAAAGATGAAAATATAAAAGGAAATTTAATTTTCAATTTGGGTCCAATGATTTTATTAAGAAAAAAAATTCAATTATTTTTTTCCTCTCTTTCAAAAGAAGGATATTTCAACTTATGCGAAATTTATTGCATTAAAATGAATATTACTTGACTAACTAGGTTTGCTAATGCTAATTTATCGTGTTCTCTATTTTTTTGGTGGTTAAATAATTAACGCGGGAAGCAAACGGCCATCTATATGAAAACTCGTTTCAACTTGGGACTGAATGCACTTCCTTCACTGAAACTATAATTTTCATGGATATAAACTGTTAAAGTGGTATACGTTAAGATTCTTTAATAAGATTTAATCTTCGTATTATATAGTCGGTCATGCTGCTTCTTAATTTTAAGTAGAAATGGAGTGAGTTGTAACTAAATTTTCTCGTTAAAATGTTTGTTTTAAATTGCTGATAGTGATTGAATTAGGCAACAATTATTCTGGTTGGCAATTTGTCTACTATTTGCTGATCGAACTGTTGTAAATCATTACCTTTGTCACTCCAACGCTTCTGGGTGTTCTTCATTTTTAGCATTGACCACGATCATGCCTTGAAATGCTTTGCATTTTCAATCTCTTCCTCCAGCCATATAGTTTAGTCAAATCCTTCGTATTCAAGCCTTTACGATTAGATTGATAAATGTCTAATTGAAAATTGACTATTTTTAAAAGATTAATTGCTTACCACTGTATAATTTTATCAAATGCAACTTTAATTGAAGGTCTTGAGCTAGCAAATCTAAGCATGCTTCATAAACCGCTATTTATTTCAAACAAATGAAATCTTCAGTTTGTTATTTAGAACAACAGTAATGAAACCACATTCTACCAAGAGCATTCAAAAACTCCATTTAAATATGGGAAAAACTTTGTGGACTATGAAAATTTGGACGTAGACCTTTATTTTAGCATTAACATATTGACTTACAACTGCTTAACTACATTTGCTATGAAAGTACTCGTTTTTATTTACGGTAATTTAAAATATGTTGATACTTTCACTAATTCATGTATTGATTTTGCAATATCATCCACCTGTTTAATTTAGCGATTCATTTTGCGACATTTTTGAATTTGTTAATGAGCTGTTTAATGCAGTCAATAAATGCATACTCATATTTAATTCAGTTCTAATTGGAAGAATCTGCAGACTGTGATTCGCCCTGACGAACCAGAATGCGTGTGAGGGAGATATGTCTATAGTTGTCAAAATTGCCAGGGTGTTTGCCTTTTTTATTACTGATATTACTATGGCAGCTTTTGATTGGTTGGGTTAGAGACTGGTAACCCAGATTTTGTTGTAAAGCGTCAGCATGGTTTCCTTGGCTTTTGGTCCCATTTTCTAAGCATTGAACACTTTCATCTACCTGGATTTCGCGCAGATTCTCCGATGATTGGATGCAAACGGAACATTGCTTCAAGTTGGTCTTTCTCTATTTATCATGTATTTTATTTTTGACGATCATGCAAACTGAATTTTGACACAGATATTGATTCTACTTTGTTTGGTTCTCAATATGAAAGGTTTAACTTTCAATGCATGAAAATCATGTTTATGTTGTGCACTCTTCCAATCAAATCTCTCGCACCGGACAACTCATATTGGCCAATCAAAAAAGGGATGATTTGATGTCACTGCTTAACTTAGAAATCGTCCCGCTTCAGAATATTTACAAAGAAACGAAATTGATTTTGCAAATATCATAGAGACATTATAATGGCATTAGGCCCAGATAATGATTTCATTTTTTTGGCATTCACTATGAAAGGTTTTGCTTTTCATGTTTTAATTTGCTTATTACTGTTAATCTATAAGTACAGATATATATTTGATTTTTATTAAGGTAATTAGCAAAACATGTGCTGATTTTTAAATTGGAAATTAGATTATGAAGCTAATTACTAACAGGAATTTATATTTGCATTAAAGTCGTTAATTCATTTGTGCATTATGTTTTGCCAAACTGCAATATGCGAATATTCCACCATGACTCCAATCAAACCGATTAAAAATGAGATATTAAAATTTTCACACAATTTAAATTGTCTTTTTATCTACATTATCAAACAAAATATTCTTTCTGAATTAAGCAAACCTACCTAAATGAAAATAGATATTTTTTTGAATAAGAACCAATTCTGGAGGACAAAATCCATAGAATTTACATCCATGAAATCAGCATTTCTTTAATAGAAATCGCGTATTTTAATATATCAATGTACTGTTATAAATCTGTAAAAATGAAACGCCAATATGCACTAAATTGGAAGCATTTCTTTGATTGAAACTTCGCGGTTCATGAATAAAAACTGTTGATGTCCCAATTCCGTAATTCTGTACAATATTTTAACCGACGTATTGCACTATTGTTTATGCTACTTATTAATTTTAAGTAGTAGTGAATTAAGTTGAAAATAAACTTAGTCTTTAACATTGCTACCAAAATTTAAAAATAGAAGAATTAAAATGCATTGGCTTACAGTCAAAATTTTTTATAACTTACTGATTATTGTTTATTTGAACAGTTTGTCTGTCGAACAACAGTATTGATGTCCACGATTTACTGTATTCTTTTTAACGTATTCAAAAACTCCAATTTAATTAGATGGACGCTTTGTGAACTATGGAATTATGTATTTGTCTTTCATTGATCGGCTTTATAACACTAACTTGTTGGCTTGTTTCTGCCTAACTGCATTTGACATGACAGTGTTAAAATAGTACTGGTTTTTGATTAAGCTCATTTAAATTATATTAATTTATTTATTCACATGTAGGTTTAGCAATAAAATCGACTTGATCTAGTGGGTAATTTATTTGACTACATATTTGAATTTTCAAATAAGCCGCTTTATGCAGTCAGTAAGTAAAAAGTCATTTGTGATTCAGTTATAATTAAAATTGCACAATGAAACCTCAAATGTTGAGTGAAATTTGAGAAATGCAACTCCTGACTCTGCTCTGCCCAACTAAACCCTTTTAAAACCGAGCACTAACAACTTGAATTTAAGCATTAAATTTAACGGAAATTAGTGATAGAGAGAAATATATTTTTTTATCATACATCGATTCGTTTTCACGCAGGCATAATCCAATAGTAATGGTCGAAAACATCACCGCAGTATCCACAATGAGTTCATCAGAGTCACGATGAAACATCGGCACTGGAATTAGAATTCACTAAATTCTGAGCATAGAGGTATAATCACCGATTAAGTTTTGGATTTCATTAGATTTAGACGTGAATTTGAGCACAGTTTTTAATTTGAATTTTAAAATATTTCGTTATTCGGAAGGTTCAATCTCGAGTTGTTAGTAAATCATATGAAAGACTTGGTATGATGTCATTTCGGTAGTGATTACTTTGAAAATCGTTTCAATTATTAGGCTTCCCGGAATATAGAGTACACTTTAATTGTAGGCTAATATTTTGCATATGCAATATGGTTAGATTTAAAAAATAGTACTTATAACAAATTAGTGGTTGTGTGATATTTCAAGTTCATAGCAAAGTGGTTTGATCATTGGATTTGGAAATCCAAAAGATTTGCTTCAGAGATGAGAAGAAAAATTAATCTTTTGGTTCAATCTACAACAGTTCACTTAATCATTTACGATTTGTTAACATAATGAGATGTATCTAACTATTGAGTGTCAGTTTAATTTCAGCTTTGGCTGGAAAAGCTGAAATTTCGAATGATTTTCACCTAATAAATTGAACGTCTACCTATAAATACCGCATTGAACAAGACAAAAATAGAAATAATATGTTAATATTACTCTTTTTCGTATGCTTAATAGATATAGCAATTAAATGCACTTGAGATGGTGTTAATGAAGTATTTAAGAAAATTTTCTTTTTCGTCTTAGTTAACCTTATCCTAATGTTCGAGTTTTGAAAATAAGCTTTTTACACAAAGAAATATGAGCTCAATATTGTCAAAGTGGATCAAATTAGAAAAAAACGCATCTTAATAAAATTAAATTCAATTATCACTATGAATTTCAATTAGACACTCTGCCCATATTAGTATAGACCAATACTGTAGAAGAGTTCTTTAAGAACAATTTAATTATAATTTTGTTGGGTGTTCTGTATTAATAGAATGCACACCAAATGAAATTATTTTTCCTATTTGCGCAAACCAAAAGTTTTGTGACATTTAGTGTTATTATGTTAAATTTAAATAAATGTATTTGAAGTAAATTAAATTCTAAAGGCCTTGCATTTAAGTAATATAGTCCATTTCAAATTAATTATTTAAAATAGGCATTTTTTTATACAAAAGATTGCTATTTGTATTCTTTTAAGAGTGCACATTTTTTTAGAAAATTATGTAAGAACTGCAGCTGATTTGCTTTAATATGGGCTATTTTTAGCCAAAACAAATGCATCTTGGCAAAATAAATCAGTGCAATAAATCTTGTAAGTTTGATAGAATGAAAAAAATTAATTCGAATATTACTAATTTGACTAAGTAGGTTGTCTGAACTTTTTCAGCTTTTTTTACGCTGAACTTGCAAGAAAATTAAGTAGAAACAATTAAGGCCATTATAATTTTAATAGCAAATTATTTGGGATTTCACTCTTTTTAATTGAATAACTTCGAATTTTAAAAGGCACTTGCGCTTTGGATTGATGCGTGCTCATATACACGCAAAGTACTCAGAACAAAAGGATTATCTTTTGTTTTGATTACGAATTTAATAATAGTAGTCTAAATCCAAACCAATTAGAAAATAGCAAATGATGTTATTTCACTGCAGGAATGTTGTTCCTTCAGGTTTAAACAAAAATCGATGGAATTTTGAGATGTTTGGGAGTGAGCAAGTTGCCTATTTTATTTTTCGCTTGTTCCAATAGCATGTTCATTGGAAAACCGCGATCCTAAATGAAATATTCATTTCTAATACATGAATTAACATTTAATGAATACTTCATTTAGCCTAAAAATTTGTATAATTTTAAATGAGATTGTGGAGTAACATTAGGTTTACTAACCGGAAGCATGCTAATAAAGTCTTACTTTAAATCGTTTTAAATGAATTTATTTATTATGTCCTATAATCAAACGATTAAATAGTGACTGGAATTGATTTTTGGATTGGCTTATACAATCGATAATGTATAAGCAAATAAAATATATTAGTATTCATATTGCAATGAGCATTAAACCCAACTCCTCGTGAAAATTTTGAAAATAAGACTAACGTTTAATTTTATTAATAAAACTAGCATAAAACTGTGTGTGACAGGACTGCTATTAAGATGATTGAAAGATCTGTTTAGTTTCCTATCTCCGAATCAATGAATTGAGATTGACAAAGGCAATAAGCCTAATTTTTACGATTAACTTGAAAAAAAAACTTTCAACTACAAACTTCAGTCAAGATTTTTTATTTCAAAGAGTAGGCTTTATGATATATATCATTAGCTCTTAGAGTTGAATTCGGCTTTTATAATAGATAAGGGAACATATATTTTGAATTCTGGACGTTTAGCAGTAGTTCATTAGTTGACTTCTAGCCTCCCAGTATCTTCGAGTTCTGACGTTTTCTTTAGGGGTTGAATACCAAATCATGTGGGTTACCTCCGTTTCCTCCCCTAGGTCACATGAAGAGCATGTTGGTCGAGTATATATACCTATTTTCTGAAGGTGCTTTGTCAGGCAATCATGGCAGATATGAAGTTCATACTCATTTACAGCTTCGATTATTGACCAGCCGGCTATGTCGGAGAGTGTCACTTCCCACTGCTTCTCCTTCGTTTGAGCTTTAAGTTAGTTGTACCTTAAAGTCTCGAATTCTCTTTTTACAAAGGTTTTCATTTACATCAAGTAAGGAATTTCATATGATCTGTCTCACAGTCTGGAATTTTCCAGAAATAAATTTCACTTGCTCAACTTCCAAAGTCCATAGCCTAATTTTCTAGCACATGATGAATATAATGGAAATAGTATCGCTTAATTTTTTTCAAATATTTGTAAAAATTACATCAGCGTTAATGAGGTTCAACCTTTTCAGGGGCCAATTAGTTGGCCCAGTTAGCTTTAACGATGGTATTCAATTTTGATTTGTCCGAGCAAAAAACATGGGGGAGAGGGGAACGTTTCATCTAATCGTTTAACTTGATTTACAATAAAAGTTACAGCCATCTTTGCATTCACGAATATGACGGAGCCAATTAATGATTCGAAAATATTTTAACTTGAAAAATGCTTGCTTCGACCTGCAAGTAAGGCCACACAATTTATGTCGAAGTAAAACCGTAGGCAATATTAATTGAAATACTTCAAATAAGCTTAATCGCATTATACTGAAAGGATTTTGGAGATGAATATTAAAAAGGATAGGAAATGTTGTGCCTAATTATATTAATTGCAGTTTTTCAAAGAAACCTAAACTATTTGAAAAAAAGTGTTGCATCCGAATTGACAATTAGTAATCATTTCCAAATTTCTTGTTACTTTTCAAATTTTCCTTAAGACTATCTTAATTTCTCATCAAAAGCAAAACTAATGATTGGGATTCGAGCAATAATAATTGCAATCACAAACTTATCCTTATTTTCTCTAAAATACTCAGATTATGAGTCCCCGCTCTTAACAGAATCGCAGAGAAGAGGCAGCGTATCAGACTATTTTCTAGAGTAGAAATAGTTCTACTATAAAATGATCTGTGAAAGAGCTTCACAAGTGGCTGGTTTTGAAAGCTGAAATAGTTTGCAGCAAATGGACGCGCTGATTTACAAATTGTTGCACTTAGAAGACTCGTATGTTAGTACTTAACTTCCCATCAAAATATTTCACTAATTCTTGTATGACTTTGGAAAAACTGAATCTTGTTGCTTTCGGAATTTGCTTGAATTTCGAATTCCTCGGCTCATTAGAGAAGAATGTGGCAAATTAACGCATCGGAATTAAAACGTTAACTAGAAAGTCACTTGTTGCTTTTTCTGCCAAAGTGGCATATTTCGATTTTGATTCATGAATCAAGTTCAATTTTCATGTCATATTATCTCTGTTTAATGGTTGCTTCATTACGGATGATGGTTGTTCTCGCAGCTTACATTATTTTATTTCTTTACCGGAAAAATCAAAGAAAAACCAAAGCGATATTCAAGTTGATATAATTTTTTTTCCCTTTAAGCTAGGATTTAATTAATGGCGCCTCATTCCAACAAATCAAACTATTCAGTCAAATGCATTTATCAAATACATTTACACGATCGAAATAAAGAGCAAAAGAGATCCATACATTGAAACATAAAAGTTTATTTTACTAGTTTTCTATTTTAACGTTTCACCAAACTTGCACGAAATTAGCAGGTCAAAAATAGTCAAGAAAAATATTTGCACACACTTCCAAATTAGAAACAGGTTTAATGAATTTTGCGTCCATTCCATTCATTTTTCGCCCATCTGATCAACAAAAGACCTCCTATTTATTGCCAAAGCCATTCTTATTTTATAAATATATTTTTTTCGAACATAGTTTAATGACTTGGTATACGCAATTATTTTTTGCTCAAATTGCTATTGTATGGTTACTTTTTCGATTTTATTTTTAAGTTTAATGTATTTTTTTCATGAAGTTGACCAATCAATCTCAATCGTTATCAAAACTGCCACAAATGAGTGCAGTCAAAATAACTTTATGGCGTTTCAGTGGGTATAAATGTGGTTCATGAAATGTGTGGTGGAAAATTAAAGTTCTCACTTTCCGTTGTTGTAACGCCATGAAGGTTATATGCAGTTGGCTTTTTATCGTGATATTTCTACTTGCTAATGGCATTGATCAAATAAATGCAGAATGGGAGTGGCGTTTACCAGATGACGGCAATCAAGGGGGTCCCAGTGGGGGTGGTTTTATGCCTGCGGAAAAAGTGGACAACGGGCCATCTGCAGGCGGCCCCTATCCTCCTCAACCCAGAATTAGGGACCAGTACCCTTAACAAGGCTACCTGGAGAGTAGCCATGATAGCGGAAAAAATCTGTCTCATTCATACTACAATAGAAATGACTTTTTATTGTGTTTTTACATATTTAACTTTACATGGAAATTTTAAAACTTACAATTAAATAAATCGGTTTTCTTTCAAATTAAATATAATATTTTGGTGTTAATTATTTTTTTTATTGTTAAGAGATTTATAAAGATTATAGCGCAAATTTTTTCATATAATTGTTGGACGAATTTTGGTTGATTGATAGAGGACTTGATAAACCGTCTTAGTACTTCCATTCAAAGTATCCTGGACATTAATTTGAAAAATAGGCGGTGAAGTAAAATTTTGAGAAACCATTCGTACCTAAAGTAATAAAATCTGTTTTGGGTCTCCGCCTTGCAGTATAGTTAGTAAGTCGTAAAAGGCACACTTGGTGGCAAAATGGGCTAGTAAATAAAGATGCCTATTCGATAGTTCTGGAAATCTGACAGGATTCATTTCTAAAAATTTCAATTTTATAGTTCGTAACGTTTGAAACGCAGGTTAAGTGAGAACAGACGGACAGTGGAGTTCATATATGAATTCAATGCTCCCGCATTATAGAAGGTATAAAATTCATCCAAAAATACAGTTCTCATTGGGAAGGTTAATTTTATTTCTAAATTTATACATGGTTTTAATTAAATTTTCATTTGTAAGATATTAATATCTCGACATTCGAAGATGTACATTAGTAGCTCAAGTTTGTTAGAATATCTGCTAAAAACAAAGATTTAATTAATAACATCTTAGTGTGATCGATTCAAATCAGTCCAATTAAAGCAAATAATTTGCAAGTGGGTATAAGCTCGTAAATAACTTCTTATATATTTGAATTTTACAGTTGGTGTTAATACATTTGAATTTTGCTATTAAATATTTCAATTTTTAAATTCTTAATGCAATATTTTATTATAGGTACAATGTTACATGAATATCTATTGTTATATAATTGTTTTACTTATGACAAGTAAAAAAAATAAATGATTTTTTTTTGAAATTATCTACTTTGAATTTATCCCTCTTGATGTAATTATTTTGGGATGAAAAAAGATATTAAGCTTTCAATCATCTGCATAACAGTTCTCTCAATGAATTAACTTCATTAATAAACACCCTATGCTTTATTTAGAACATTAGCTATTGCTGATGCTCATGCATATCTAGTTTTAGAAAATATTATGACCAGCTGTGCTTAATCTATTCCTCTGACTAAGTAAATTATCTTGCGTTCAATAAATTTAAAGTTGCTGGTTAATTCGAAAATTTGTTAAATCGTTTATAAATTAATGGAAAAACTTCAATTATTCAGGTCAAAAGTTGGGAAGGCAGCATGCAAACGCCAACGGGACCTCTAAAATTGTAAACGGTTAGCGATTCCAAATTGCCTAACCAATCAGATCAAATGCACAATAATTGAAAAGCCATTTCAGTTGACATTAGGGGCAGCGAGAATTTTATTCCTTATCAAATGACGCAAGATACTAAATTTTTAATGTACGTGGCATGGAAACGAGCTAATTCTTATTAAAAATGATGAGCTGTCTAGAGGCCTCGTGGTAATTTAAGTAGTATTCACGATAATTGCTTGACTCTTTAGTAGCATGGGTTTTTGAAAAACATGGAGTTTGACTTTTAGGCAAAACGTGCAAGATTTAAGTTATTAAATGTAGTTTAATAGTTGCATATATATATATATATATACATATGCATATATTCAATATATATATATATATATATATATATATATATATATATTGAATATTTTTTGCATGAATGAAGCACAGAAACGCCTTTTTAGTTAAAATTATTCTTCGAATACGTGCGCATTAGGTTGAATATTTATTTATTTCAAATGGCAGGCGTTTTGATAGCTATTATTAGCCATTTAGCAGCCTTCGGGCTTTACAGATGGAAGGTTTATCAAGTAGAAGAAAGTCGACTGGTGGGAAACAGAAGAGCGATTCACAGATGTAAAGGAAGCAGACAGACACAAAGGTGGAGAAAAAGGTAAGTTGAGTATTGTGGAAGGGGTCCAATATGACAAGCAATCGTGCCATGGTAGGTTGAAGTCAGAAGTCAACTGCCGGCTAATAGACTTTTTGCCGTATGAGTATACGCTGCCCAGGTTGCACCACTTGGAGGTAAGTCTATCGCGCACCCCAGGTTGAATATATAAGTGAATTGACTATTTTCAGTGTATTCCTTTCCATAAGGAGAAAAGATCCTTAATATATATTGTAGTACAAGTACATCAATAAGAAAGTTGAATTACTAGATTACTTATGGCACCGATAAATCGTTGGTCTGATTGCAATCTCTCGAATTTCGCTTATGTCATTGAATGCGTAATATTTCCATCTATAAATTCCATTTTATTCATTGAAAATATGCGAATACTGTTGGCATCACTCATCAGACCTTTTACCAAGTTTTCTACCGCGAATTCCATGAGCTAAATTTTGAAGTTCCGCAATACTTGCACGAGACCAAATAGTCAAATTTTTAAGCACCTGTTCTTTAAATTGCATAGTTCGAAAAAGATGTTAAACATAGTTAAATACAGCAATTTTCGACACTCAATATTGAAACTTTTCATTATATTGATTTTCTAATATTTCATTTAATATTTTGGAAAACCATGTGATTATCAGTTCTCTCCAAACTTTTTGCCCCTGCTATACACTTTGTCCGGTTGTCATTTATAAAATACAACGTCATTTCCAAGTCATTATTTAAATCCAATCGATCGGAGTATAACAGACATTTTAAATTAAATTGTACTTTTAATACTGTCTAAATCTTTAAGTTGAAATTTTAATTTACGATTCAAGTATGTGAAATGATATAAGAGGAAAGCTATACTTATTATTAATTGGCTGTTAACTAACATTTCTTATTTGGATTGAATTAAATTAATTCATTTTTTTTCATTTTGATGAAAAGATACATAAACGGAAAACAAAATCAATCCTTCAATTACATTTATAGCAGTTCTGACATTCCATATTTCATTAACAAAGTGATAAAATATATTCAAAAACTAATATAATTCTTATATATGAAACCAAGTTTATCTTTATTTATTGGCAACATTTTTAAGTTTTATCTATTTTCTTGTACATTTTATCATATTAATCGGCCTATGCAAAATTCTGTATTTATTATATTTTGATTGTTGGATGAAATATCAAGTTGAAATTTGAAAAGGTGGCCTACTGATTATTTCATTAACGTAAAAACATCGAAACTGCAACATGGTGCACCTTTCAATCGTCTTTATAGGTGTTATGTCAATCAATGTAATGATAAGTTTGAATGAAATAAAACCAGTGATAAATGAACTTTAATTTGCATAAGAAATAATTCAAATGTTTATATGTCTATCATTGCTCGAAATTGCAAAGATAAGAGACGTTTTTGGATGCTATAAAAGATAAATTCGAATGTTGTATTTAATTGACGCTCAAATATTGAATGAAATAGATGACAAAAGTTTTACCATTATTACTGTTTCGTTATATATAGATATAACAATATCTTTAATTTAAGATGATTTATTATGACAAATGATTAATTTTGATTGTTTCACTTTTCTAAAGACATTTAATTTTTCATGAATATTATGAGAAATGTTAATTCCATATGATAACATGTGATGCCGCATAATATTCATCACCTCGGTGTTTGCACCCTTAGCAAAATCGATTCCTTTTGATGACACTCAAAACAAGTTCTCTATTTGAAATAAATATTTCGCAAAAATTTCAGGTATGAAACAAACCACTGATGCTTTCCGCATATTAATGATTCGAAGATATCGTCTGTGTCGATTGAAGCAGGGAATTTTTGTTTCATGGTGTGTTGGGACAATAGTTGCTTAGTCAAGTGTTATTGTTGGGAACTTAAATATAATCAAGTTATTTAAATGTAAAGAACGCAAAAATCTCAAAATACTTAATTGATTCTGACTATAAAGACGCAATATTTAATCATCTCGGTTGACTTATTAAGCATTAATTGTTTTTAATTTGCAAAATGGCCAAATTTATATACGTGAAAGTTTGCATGAATGACACACTACTTTAATTTATATAAGTAGTTGCGTGAATGCCAAGTTTAAATTATAACGGTTAAATTATTGCCCTTGAAAGTCTCGAAACATTGCTTCAGTAACACGATATAAATAAATATTTCAATCTATTTTATGGCAGTTTACTCAATAGTTTTACTTTGACGATGTAATAAGATATATACATCAAACGTTTATTTCCTAATATAAATATAAATGAGACTAATATATATGTAAAAGGTGGCAACTATTCATTTTTAATTTCAACTTTGCCCTTATGAATTTAATTTTTTAAATCTTTTTATCAAATAACTGATACGTCTGTTTATTAGTCACTCGCTTTTTACGTGTCAACCCTCGAGAAGCATGTAGTGGCTTCAGTCGGTATTCTATCGGTTAATTAAAAGGCACGTTAATTAGCTTTAATTTTTATTATATTAATTAAGGATTTAATAAAATTCAACATCACTAGCCACTTGAAATGTAAAATTAAAATTTCTTGCTCATGATGAAATGTGAGCTTTATCTAGATACAATGAAAATAATATTGTCATATCGGGTTTTTGGAAAATACAATTTCTTCATCTCGGTTTTGCAATGGACATTCTATCTCAATTATCCGTTTTATTCACTAACACCTATCATAGCTTGTGAATATCGGCTACGGCATATATCAGTGGGCATTTGTAGTTGTTCTGCTCGTTGAAGTTATATCTTTTGATCTTGATTTCTAAATCAACTCGATCGCAATATTTGAACCAAATTTTTACAAAAACACCAACTCTACCACACACCCAGTAAGGACTCATCGTAAGTGAAGGCAGGTTTGCTAATCAGAGGTTATGAGGTGGACGCAATAAGACGTGATTTGTTGGTGGAAGAGCACGAATGTTTTCGATGGGAATAACATATCAGACCGAACTCATTGCCTCATTTCAGAGCGTCCGTGTGTATTATAGAGCAAGCGAATTCACTTATCTTTCGCCACATTTCAATTGACAGTTTGTTTTTAAATTGCCCGCAACATTGGAAGTGAGCAATCGCCCCTCATGTATCAATTAAATATTCGCTTTTTCAAAAATCATTTGATTATAAATAGCCGCCTAGTTTTCACATTGACAGTTTTGCTTTTGATTTCAATTTTTTATGGACTAGGAAAGTGCTTTAAAATTCGAAGTTTTAAATGTGATCGGGTCATCAGTGAAAAAAATTGATATTTACTCAGCATTACATTTAGTGCCTGCAAATAAGTAGAAATGTCTTTGAAGGCCCAAATTTCAAATTCTATGAATGAAACGTTGGTTTGAAGAAATTTACCAACATTAATTTTCAATTTAATTAGTTATGTAATATATGTGCAATTTGCTCCATTAATACCTGATTTTGCGTGAAACTGAAAATTTGCACATTTACAGGATTATAACATTGCCATGATTTCTTCTATTTGATTGTCATTCGGATAATAGGTTATTTTAAAACAAGCCTTATAGTTCAAAATCAAAGCCTTGAAAGTAACAAATAAAGCCTTTCATAGGAGGGGGACGTTAAATAAAATAATTATACAAATTGTAATCAAACTCAGCTTATCGTCAACATCCCAAATTCACCTCATTTCAAGTTTTTAAAACGAACGTTTTAACAGTAATAGAAAGCACATTTCCCCAGGAATGGTATGCTACTCTATTCAAATCAGTAATATTGATATTTATGAATATCGTGGTTTCGATAAATTATCTCCACTATTTTTCCAAAAAAAACAGGAGTGGTACAAACCAAAGCAAGCGTTCTGGAGTATAGTTTACATTCATAAATTTGCGCCTTGATATTAACTAATTGAATTTCTTTAACTTCAAGAATTTTTATTGAAAGTAAAACCAAAGCTATTTCCATTGTTCTAGATTCATATATTTTTACATGACTTTAAATCTGCTTTCGTTGCGGCCTGATCTTACTACAAATGTTATATGATGTTGCTCAAATTAAACACTTATAAATATTCCTAATTGAAAACCATCAATTTTAGCGTTCACCATTCCAGAAGAAACAATTACGTTTATTATTTTAGGTTATTGAAAGTGATTCTAGGGAAATTCTTAGACAAGCAGTTACGCAAACCATATTTTTCATCGGTTACCTTATAAACCGTTCCACTCCCGACCCTCACCTTACTTCCATCTGAGTCCACCTTGGCTGACTTTTTATTCAGAACTAAAATTATTCTTGCACTATCGTCAATTAGCTTGCAGTGAGATGTTTAATATCACTAATCTTCTATAAAGACCTCTTGAATGTACCCTTAATCTCCGAATTGGCCAAAGCAAAGCAAAACGTCGGTTTTAAGCTGAACATGTGTTTAAAAAAAATGTAACCGCAAAGGCTCAGCTGAAAAATATCATCAGTGAATATTCATAACCACATTCTATAAGGGGGTATTGAGTAGATTCATGCTGTTTCACCTCTGTTTACAAAATAATTATATTCTAAAAGACACTCAATTCTAATGGTAATTTTTTTTAACAATTTTCATATTAGAATCTCATTTTGTCTAGAGACAAAAAAAACCCTTTTCAAGTTTGCATTAGTTATTCAAATTGGTGTAAAAATAGTAGCCTCCGAAATTTTCAAAATAACTTGATTTACTTTGAATCATTATCGGTACTGTTTATTACGCAAATAAAATTTACTCAGTGATTCATTTATAATATTTCTACGTCAATATAGAAGTAAATGGCAGATGGTTGGTCAAGTTGATGTAAATATTTCCGTATAACCACGTTGAAATTAGCTATTCTAAATTTGCGATTGAAATTCACATATTCACAGAGTAATTACATTAAATAAGTGCGTCATATATTTTAAAATTTACTCCATTATCAAGTCAAAATAAACAAAATCCTCAGCATTATTCTGTATACCTATATTTACAATATAACGTGGGCGCATTGAAATAACTGAACTCATTCATTTGAATGGCGTTTGTTGAATGAAACTTTTGTCAGAATGATTACCTTAAACACCTTCGTGTTGATAACTACAAATGTCAACAGCTAAATAGACCAAGCAATTATTTTTATACTCTTTGAAAATGGCAAATATTTATCAGCTGATTTTACTTAATAACAATTTAGATTGTCTATATTTTTTCCATTAACAGTCTATTGACTTCCTGAAGAGTTTAGTGTTTCCAAGCAAATGGAATGAAATAAAGACTTCAAAATTTACTGATATCAGTAAATTATCAAAGACAAAATCATTACGATTGTTTTGCTGTTATTAATTTTTTTGTTTACGGTAGTGTAGAAAAAGACCAAACAATAAACACCACTTCAAGTGCTGAAATATGACGCTAAGGTGAGATCGAGAGGGGTGTGTAATACGGCGGCAATCCTATCGGCGATTGTATGTAAGCTTGAGACGTTTTCCGACTTCAAACCGATGGTTTTACTCATTTGAGTAACATTCATTTGCCCTAGAATGCATTTTACGCGAGCAAAGTGCATTTGGCCAATATTATTAACCAATATTAATGTACGATCAAAGATTATTTTATTAGTAATCACGTTTAGGACCAGAATTTTTGCCCCACGAAATGCAAAAATAAAGTTTTGCAAACTTAAATTTTGTTATTAACTTTCCAATGTGTACTGTTTATTTGAAAGATAGTGAAGGCTTTATAAGTTTCGATTGAAAATCGATGTGTTCCTCAACTTTCCGTCCCTTACTGCCGCTGAAATTTTGAAATGCGTTTTACTGAGATTTCTACTATTCGTCACTTTGAATTTTAGTTCAAATTAAATTTTCCATTAAAAGCAGTTTTTGCAAAAAGAGGTAAGCTAATTAAATATATTTTTTAAATAAAGCATTGTAATTTTAAAATGTTATTTTAAATATTACAAGATACCAAAAATGTATCGTATTTAAAAATTAATAATTCATTATTACTGCATTGAAAATATTTAAATATTATTCTTATTACAATTTCTTCAATCTCAATACTTATATCGCACAATACGTTCTTAAAGAGCTACCTATTCAATAAAGGGAGTTTAAATGTGAATTTCACAGAAAAACGCCTTATTTCAAATCGCCTGCATTTAACTTTTTTTAATGGGTAATGGATTGCCTTACCCATTTGATTAAATTTATTTGTTTCCTAAAATTTGCTCTGTGAAAGCAACTTAAAACAAAACACACAAATCGATCCTCTGAACTATATAGTTGATTACCACAGGCTTGGTATGGAACCCTTAACAACTTTGGCTTTTCATGCGGATTTGGTAATGGTAGGATTTACTATCGACTGAACAAAAAATGGGGTGTCAATTGTTTGGAAACCTGTAAATTTATTAAAATGAAATTTTCAAGGGATATACATTGTTTTAGGTAACTCATCCAATGTTTAGGAATGTGAAAGTTGGTTTAACTTGAAAGAATTCTTGATCTAATTCTGTTTAAAGCAGTAAAGTGTTATTACTTTTGGCATCTATTGAATACGCATAGTACTTCTTGGTTTCGTGGTTAAATGATTTCAAATTAGATTCCTTTGAAGCCATTTTCACGCTAACAATAATCACTGTTACTTACAACAAATGCGTATAAATATCTTCCATTGGCTACTCTGTCCTCCATGTGACCTAGAGGAGAAAATGGAGAAGGCCCAAGTGATTCATTGTCTGGCCGTAAAGATAACGACAGAAATCCAGAGATATTGGGAAGCCAGATGACAGATAATGCACTGCTATTAATTAACTACAAGATATGTACTACCTTCACCCATGGGAAAAGATGAAGTTAAAGTTTAAAGGTTAATGATGAATATCATAAAGCCTGCCCTTTAAAAAAAATATTGAATGTCACTGTGAATTTTTGAATAATAAAAATGAAATTTTGTTCTTATCAGCAAAAATGATTATCTTTTTAATCGAAATTTTTAATGCCTTTCACTGTCTTAAAAATAAACAGTACACATTGGAAAGTTAGTTAAACAATTTAAATTTGCAAAACTTTTTTGCGTTCTGTGGGATTAAGAATACTGTTCCTGAACGGGATCCGTATTCTAACTTTTATCTTCAGATTAAGAATAAAATAATCTTTGATTGCACTTTAATATTTGTCAATAATAGAGGCCAAATCCACTCGGTTTTGATTTAGTCTAAAACTCATTGCACTTTGCTCGCGTGGCCCGCTTTCTAGGGCAAATGAATGTTACTCAAATGCGCAAAACCATCGGTTTGAAGTCGGAAAACGTCTCAAGTTTCCATGCAATCGCCGTATTACACAGCCCTTCCCCTCTTACCTCAGCGTCATGTTTCAGCACTTGAAATGATTATTCGCAAACATTCAAACATTGATAATAACAATCGAAATGCAATAGCTCTTTCAAAAATCAACAAATACTGAATCAATCATTCAGAATTGCAGCTAATGCTTTCTGATTAGCTAATGCAGTTACTACACATTCTACCCATTTTAGGGATGTAGAAGCAAAACCGCCTATATTGGCAACTCCACTTGAACAAGAGACTTTGAACTTGGGCTCTTAGGAACAGTACGTTGTGTATCCATACCTGTGTAATTAGAAATGAGCATCACAATGACCTTTTACGGATGTGAAATGATTGGTTGCTTTTAGCAATCCGATTACTATCAAGTCTGATTTCTTGATAAGCACATGAATACGATTGCTAAGCTATACCACAGATAAAAAAACTGAGAGATATCTTCTTAAAGATGATAAGCAAATGAAATGTTTTATCACTTGGTCGCTAGAATTTGTAAATTCGCGAAATATTTCAATATTGAAAAACTGAGTTTGATTGTGCGACCACTTCCTGAGCCTATAACGCAAAATTTGATGCTTATTGTTTGGCTTTTTCTCTACACTGTCGTAAACAAATAACATTAATAACAGCAAAACAATCGCAATGATCACGTCATTGAAAATTTACTGATATCAGTAAGCTTTGACGTCTTTATTTCACTCCATCATTCCTTCGCATGGAAACACTAAATTCTGTAGGATATTAATAGACTGTTTAATGAAAAAAATATAGACAAACTAAATTGCAATTAAGCTAAGTCAGCTGGTAAAAATTTATTATTTACAAAGGGTATGTAGATAATTGATTAGACCATTTAGCTGTTGAAATTTGAAGTTATCAACACAAAGGTGGTTAAGGTAATCATTCAGATAAAATTTTCAAACAACAAAAGCATTTCAAAGGAATGCGTTAAGTTATTTAGTGAACATTTTAAATATAAACATATAGATGAAAAATGGGGATTTTGTTTATTTTGGCTTGATAATGGGGAAAATTTGAAAATATATGCTACACTTATTTAATTTAAATACTCTGTGAATAAGTGGATTGCAATGACTAATTTTGAATAGGTCATTTTAAGGTGGTAATATGGAAATATTTTACATCAACCTGACGAACCATCTGCCATTTACTTCTATATTGACGTAGAAATATTGTAAATGAATCACTGAGTAAATTTTATTTGCGTAATAAACAGTACCGATAATGATTCAAAAGTAAATCAAATTATTTAGAAAATTTCGGAGATCACTATCTTTAGACCAATTTGAATAACTAATGCAAACTTGATAGGGGCTGTTTTGGCTCATGTCAAATCAAATTACCATTAGCATTGCACGCCTCTCAGAGTATAAGTGTTTTGTCAATAAAGGAGAAACAGCCTGAATCTATCTGCGCCTTCTGGGCACTCCTAATGACAGATGATGGTTTGTGATTATAGTTAGATCCTACGCCATATGCAATAAGATAAAAGATAGGGATCAATGCAGCCTAGATTTAAGTTCTCATTGATGTTAAAATGATATAACTCAATTAAAGAGTAAATTATATTAGCCCAATAAATCGAATTTTCCACGCCTACAAGATGAATAAAATGCAATTAATGTAATTTATATTTTAGATATTACCGAAATACTCAATGCAAACATACGGATGAAGTTTTAGCTTCAAATGGTACTTCTATGAAACGCAACCATTGTTTTATGCGCAACTCTATGGCTCAGAATTTGAAAGAAATAAAGTCGAACTTTAAAGTAAGGCGACCAATGACGTTGCTAAATGCAAGTGTAAGGCTGTGCAGCCAGTTAAAACGAGAAGCCCCATTCATTTTAAACTCTAAATCCCCAGCCACCAATAAATTTCCACTGTCTACGTTACCCTTATCAGCGAAAAGACCAATTGTTGCTGCATTTTAACAACCATTATTATGAATTTCTACCGATGAAAGCGTTCAGTTGAGCCTCATCGGTTACAATTTTTAAAAAAACATGTTCAGCATAAAAGTGATTCAACGCTTTGCGTTGGCTAATTCGTAGATTAAGGCTACATTTAAGAAGTCTTTATAGAAGATTAGTAATATAAAACATCTCAGTGCACGCAAATTGAAGATATTTCATGAATAATTGTATTGGTGGCGCAAAGTATATGGGGATTAAAAGTCAGCCAATATTGAAATAGATGGAAGTGTGGTAGAATCACAGTTAATAAATTAAATTTATTAACGTAATTGTCCCCTTTGGAAGGGAGAACACTACAATGGATGGCTTTCAATTATCAATGATTAAACGCGTTTAATTTAAGCAACAAATATAACTTATTTAGTAAGTTCAGGTCACAAAGAAAACAGGTTTAAATTCATGTGAAAACAATGAAAATAGCTTTGGTTTTACTTTCAATAAAAATTCTTGAAATTAAAGAAATTCAATAAGTTAATTTCATGGCTCAAATTCATGACTGCAAATTATACTCTTAACGCTTGCAATCCATGATGGTAGTGCCACTATCATTACAAAAATTTTCATTCCACGGATTTCAGTCTACTTTTGACCCTCCCACCATTCTTTATGGATTAACAAATGAATTGAAATAGGAAATATAAGATAATTTTGTTTCTTATATGTATAAAATTACCATGAGCTCTTAAAACGATTTTAATTTTTTTCGAAAACCTAAAGCTACTAATTTTTTTAAACTATTTATTGACCTAAAAATGGAAATTTAATTGAAATATTGAGTTCAAAGTATGCATGTTACATTAGAGATAAGCATTAACATAAGCACAGAACACACATTGGCAATTTGCGCATTTCTTATCACACGAGTTATTTTGACCTTGATAAAAGCGCTAAACAAACGCTTATATTTGGGATTTTCAATAACAATGGCAATTATTTTCTTCAAAAAGAGATATAAAAAGCTATGAGGATTGCATAACGACATTTCAAAACAAATGATCGCCTCTCTGCTAGTACTTGCGTGCTTTCAACCATTTGTCTCCTTCGGGAATGTGAAATTCAATCCGACCGATGCAATTTTTTCAAGACTTATCACAAAGCTGAGCAATGAATCAGAGCCTTTGTTAATTCGGACGGGTGGGCTGGTTGTACGTTTAGAATTTTTCCAATGATTCTGGATTGCTTGGTTTTCAGGCTTTATATGGCATTTTGCATGATAGTAAAGAAGAAATAACTGTTAAAAATAATACATGCGCAATGAAAAACCGACAGAAATGGGGGCCCTGCTATACAAAAGACGGTAATTAATCAAATTAATACAACGCAATTATAAAGCATATGCCTTTATTTCAATGAAAAAAGGGCCAAACATAGACCAATTGGTTGTCCATGGAGGGCAATATAGATGTGTCATCAACTTCTTGCCAAAGTGTATTTACAAGCCTGTGAAAGAGGGTATGCTAACTAAATTACTAAATTTCGATAAAAAGAAAGTCATATATATATATATATATATATTGTTATTAATAAATTATGTTCATTATATATTTCTTAACTCTTCCATATTTTTATAGAATCTGTTATACTGGATGCTTCTTATCCGTTCATTAGATTGGCGAAAGGAAGCGATTCGATCAAAGTTAGCTTTAAGTTTAAGGGTATTCGTAATCCCAATCTTGTAAGTTAATAATCAACCTGATTGAAATGCATGTAGAACAATTTAGTTTAAATTAACCTAAAAATTTATGGTCAAAATACCCTATCGTTATTTTATAAGTTGTCAATTAGACAACATTTGATGATTAACTTATTTCTATTCCTATTGCTAATTTCTGATTTAATCTCTCTTTGAATTTCATAAAACCTTTTTCCTCAAGATTTACTTGGAGAAAGGTAGACGTTTACTTTGCGAATGGAGTGGACTCTCACCAGATTATCTAAGTGACGGGAAAAATTGTAGTAATTGGAGATGGAATTATTAATTTTATATGCCTTGATTTATTTTATTAAATTATTTTCTTATTGAAAGCCAACTTGACAGTGAACGCACAGCAAGGAACTCTAGATTACACACACGAAATCTACCAAGATAGTGATGAAGAAATAACAACTTTGATGTTTTTTACAAGTTCATCATTCGTTGGCGTTACTATCGATTGGACCAAAAATGGCATGACAATTGTTTGAAATATATTCTCCTTATTTTTCACGCGTTTTTAAAACGGAGTATACGTTGCGTTTAGGCATTTCCCCTGATGTAGTGGAATGTTCAAGTGAGTATCATTCAATTATTTTTCTTGCCAATTTGCTTTGGAATTCTAATTCATTCGGACATTTCATATCAATTAAAATACGACTTTTATTTTATTTAAATTAATAAAACATGTTTTGTAATAACATATGGACGGAATCTTCCTTGCGCGACAGTGAGAGGTTTTACATAATTGTTAAATTATAACTAAACATTTCTATTTGTTAAATGAAAACGAATTTCACAATCGGTTATATCAATTGATGCTCTTGAAGGTGAAGGACAGTTTCATTCAGTCAAATATACACCTAATTTTATTCAGAAATCTTAACTATTCGTCATTTTATTTACTAAAAGAGAACTTAGAACATCCATTTACCAGCCTAATTTACCATTGTCAAACTTTTAAATTGGCATGTAGAAGATATCTTCGTTATTAAATAATACCTTATACGATGCTCTTAAACCGATTTTAAGCAGTTAATAACAACTAACCATTTTCATTTGCCATAAATTCAAATCCGTTGATTTGGTACAAAGTAAATTGCATCGTAATTATTACTTTAAATTTAAATAACACAATTAAGAACTAAAATGCTGTATTGCGCCCTTGACAAAAAATTTTAATGAGACAGTGTTTTGATTTCCCAATTTTTTCGAAATAAATTAAAAATGACTGAATGGTAAACAAATTTTGCACAAACTTAAGACGTTTCAAGCAAATGTCATTTTTCTAATAATTGCAACTGAAATTTCAAAATTAAATTCCATAAAAACGAAATTATGATTGATTTATCTGCAAATGGGCGCTTACCTTTAAGTTAAAAGTAGCTACTAACATAACATGTCGTCCACATAATTATTAGTTGTATGAACATGACGATTCTGACACTTGTAGAGATGGCAACAGAAACTTCAACAAGCTGTAGGGAGTCAGAAGTTGAATTAATACTTTGCCGATGTTAAAAAATATCAGTTATGTTGTTTAAAGACTATAGTATTAAATTTTTTTCTAAGCATTCGGAATTAATTTAGTGCTCATAATACGTACTCATCGTTTCAAAAGTGTTTTCTTTGAGGTCTGATCTTACTGCAGCAGGTATGTGCTGTTGCCTTAAACAACTTCAATAAAGCATGAATTATTCGAAAATATCCATTTTAGTGTTTACCATAGTGAAAAGAAATCTTGTCCAATAATTTTAAGTTAAGGACAAAGTTTCTGGAGAAATTCACTCACAAGCATTTATGCAAAACGAACTTGCTATCGATTACCTTTGAAGTCTCTCCACGCCTGATCAAGCACAAATCTTGATTAAATTTTCAAACCAAATGAACTTCGTACCATTACCAAAATTCATTTTTCAATAACTTCAAATGAATTTCATTGAGAGATGAATTGTGACTCTAGTCTTGTGAAAGCATTTAGTTGAAGCCTAAGCAGAACATTTGCCAGCGGAAAGCATTGCGCCAGTCTCATCTAAAGCATGTCTCTAAACAGACTCACCAATGTAGCTCAGATGAACCGTTTCACTGTGTAAATTCATAATCACCTTTTTATTTAACCTCATTAAATCACCGTCTAATTTCCACACAAAAGTACTTCTTGTGCTCATTCGTAATTAACAAAGCTTTGCCAAAATACAGTGAAAATTGAGTTATTCACTGTTTATGATAATGTGGACAGTAGAAATTTATTGGTTGGTAGAGATTTTGTAAATAAAATAAGTGGAGCTCTCTGCAACATCAACGTCGTCCCAAGTTCCACCTGATTAAAGCTGTCTGTACAGCCTTTCACTTACATTGTAGGCAACGTCATTGGTCACCTTATTTTAAAGTTTGACTTTAATTGTTTCAAATTCTGAGCCTTACAGTTGCGCGTAAAACAATGATTGCGTTTTGAAAGTGCCATTTGAAGCAACAATATCATCCGTATGTGCGTACTGAGTAACGCTGTAAAATCGAAAGTATGAAAATTCGATTCATTGGGCTAATATAATTTACACTTTTAGAGATTTTTAACATGTCTACTTTAAAGTAACTTAAACGGCAGATGTGTAATGAGGTAGGTGGTAGATGTTTCCTTTCTACCGCCTCAAAATGAACAGCTCTAAATTTACAATTGCAATTCACTTATTCTCGGAGTAATTGCACTAAATGAGTATGAGAAGTTTATTCACACTAACTGTTAACTTCAATGCAAATTGACAGCACTCAAAAGTCCCATCCTCACTGTGGCGATTTAATATGAAACTTTACAATAGCAATTTTGTTTTCCATTTCTTCGGCAAACGGGTTTTTACGCAAATTTAAGACGTTTCAATTACATTTTATTCTTTTACTTGGCATAACCAAGATGCTATGCAATATTTTCATAATTCCCTTCCTCAAGTGTGTTCGAAAAAATGTAAATGATCATCCACTTATGAGTTAAAATTGCTACATGCTTGAACAAGAAATTTCCGACTTTTGTAGAGATGATGACAGAAACGACAACAAGCTCTGGTGAGTCCGAATTTGAATTATATAACAACGTAAAGGATTTAACTTCCTTTTTCCTTCAGCAATAATATTAAATTTCAGTATTTTAAAAGTACAGAAAATTGCCTATAATTGTAATCCTTACTACATTTTAATATTGAATAGAATATTTATTACATGCTGATACGGAATATACGTCAAACTAAAGGATCTATCAAACTTAAAATAAAAAAATAAAGTTTGACAAAATTCCATAGGCGTTGTCTTTTAACTAATGAATTTGACACAAATTAAATTTTGCTACAATAATTGTTTAAATCTACTATAAGTCAAATGCAAACCAGAAAGCTTCCAACAGCCTCTGATGATAGCATTGCCAAAAACAAAAATTTATTTTCTGCGAATAAATTGAGAATGATTGAAGTGCAAATGGATTTTTGCACATGTCCATGGCGTTTCATGCACATTTAATATACATTCTAGTCCCAACTTTGAGCTAAAATTCGTTATGATTAAAAAATGCGCTCACATAACCAAACGAAGGTTGGATATGATAATTCTGTCGTTTTTAAAGCTAATAACAACAAGCAATGGAGAATCGGAATTAAAATTGATCTTACTACACAATCAGACACATCGGTTTAAAATAGTATAATCGAAGTATTAAAATGGTTCTTTTAAGACATTGTGAAATAGTTTAATGCTCATGGTATAAGCATATAAATAATAAAAAGATTTTTCTTACTTGCAGTTTTTTCCCAAGTTGCCTCATTAATATTGAGCTGTTTTCGACATATCATTGTTTATTCAAGCCGAAATCTAAATAGTTTTGTTTCAATTTGTCTGAAATTGGGCTCTCATTCTTTTTACATTATAAATAGGTTTTCAAATTGGATCAATTTATTCAAGTAAGTTTTCGGTATGCAAAAAATTTTAATGAACGATACATCGCTTCAACAATTTAATTGGCTTAATATTTTAATTTATTCAGTTCTTCTTGGAATCGCATTGTGGATTACCGAATAATGTGACCTGATTTTCGTTGGTATCAGCAACTATAAAATTCTTTTGAAACGAGATTTGCATTAGCTTACAAAAACTTTTTTTCACTATCAAACCAATATTAAAAGAAAATATAATATTTATTTATTTATCTATATCAAATAACAGACGTTTTTATTAGCCCTTTAGTTGACTTTAGGCTTCACAGAGGGAAAGAACATCAATATAAAAAATATTCGAGATTGTGATGGAACGGAGGTGTTTCAAAGTGAAAGGTAGAAAGGTAGAAATTTATTGACGTGAGTACTGTGAAAGTAGCCGAATATGACATATAGTGGGATGGTGCTTGATTGTATTCTGAAGTCAACTTCCGATTTGTTGACTTTCTGCAGTATGAAAATACGTTGCCCAGGGTGCACCACGTGGAGGTAAGTCTATCGTACATCCCACAAGAACTCAAATATGGGAAACTGTAATGTGCTTTACATGGTTAATAAAACTTTGTCATAAGTGGGATTTTGTGTCTATTGAAACGTAGGACAACTTTAATTTTAAGCCAAATAGTAGTTAGCGAATGGAGGTTAATTGCATTAATCTTCAACTGGGCATAAAAGTTCACCAATAATGAAGACCTAATGCACTCGGATAGAATGTTGTTTAAGCTGTAATTTAAGTGAAACCAGAGAATACTTATTATATGAAATCCGAATTACAGATGATTTGTTTTCGAATAGTTAATACAGTTAGTCCACATTTGGTCTCCTCGGAAGGACAAAATCGATAATCGTCAATTGGCCGACGCCAATTGAACAAGTGCCTTAGACCATAAACTCTGAGGATCAGTTTGCTATTCACACACAGCTATGAATTTGGAAATAAGAATTCGTAATGACCTTTTATGGATTGGAAATGATTGCCTGATTTTGAAAATCTATAGAATACCTCTTGCCTAATTTTGGTAAACTGTTTCAAATAAATGATTCAAAAAAAATATATATTATATAATACCATATCAATAGTGGTCAAATGATTGCGGTATTTACTTGTAATTCTTGAATTAGTGTCATACAGTTATGACAAATTACAAACCACTTGGCAATTAAACTGTCTCCGCTTCCAATGCAGGTAACGCTTATCTTCCCATTCAGATAAGGTTACCTAATCTTTTTTCCATTCTCCTTATTGATATGGAAGTTTGGCTTAAATTTACTTATCTTAGTGTTTGCTATAAAAGTGACCTGAAAATTCGAAGATGCCTATGCAGATACACTAGCAGCCTATATAAATTTCGTCACTCATACCATTTAATAGGAAAGGTTTTTATGAAATTCACCTCTTAATGTAAAATCAATCAAATGCTATAAAATTTTCATCATTGTTTGCTCATTTATGAGAAAACGTATCAGATGTTCATTCCGACACTTGAATGCACAAAATAGGTCAAGTATTATAAACGACCAGAAAATGTAACGATAAATTTTATAACAATTAGCATTGCGTTTAGAAAATGCGAATAAAATAATGGTAGCGAATAGAAATATTTGAAATGAACACCACTTTTGATGTTTAATTTTTTTTCCTTTCATTATTTTAATTCAATTTTTCCGTATGGAAAATATTTCTAAGAAGCCTTTTCGAATCATAATACAAAAGCATGATCTGATTTTGCAGCGGGTGACGCATCGAAGTTGATTGCCAAACTGGAAACTTTAATTTAAATTTTAACAAAAGATTTATTTTTCATCCTCTAATTAATTTCTATTAGGGTTGTTTATCTTATTGATTATTAAAAACATAAAACTACCAATGAGCATTGAATAAAGAAGCACGTGAGTCTTAAAATCACGTGATTGTAGCGAACATTTATCAATGAAATTTGGTGTGAATGTGCATAGCCCAGCTAGTGATTAAGTATCTATAGAGTTGTTACTTCTTTATGTGAAATTTGTCTCATTATCTTTACAAAAATGCTAATTTTATCTTGTTGAATGTCATTAATACTAGAATTCAACGGATTAAAGTATGTTGTTGAATTTGTTCACCTCATTGAAGCTAGAATCCAGTGATATAAGAAATTAATCTAATTGACTGAATATGGCTTATTCCAATTACATCGTTTCAGTTCTACAAATGTCAAAATGGCATAAAACTTGATTTCTTCTAGGTGTGATAGGACTGCAATAGGTATATGGTGCAGCTTAAAATAAACCCATAAATAATTAAAAATTGTCCACTGTTGCGCAAAATTTATCTCTAAAGGAAATAGCAGGTAAGTATTTTCTAAGTAAACTCATTGTGTTTATAGATTCCGATATATCTACTCAGAGATGCAAAACAAAATAAATTGTTCCCTCTTGTAGGACATCCGTCAATCCATTTTATGTTTAAATTTAAATGAAAGAAATACAACGATTATGACACTTATAAATTAATAAAATTGGCAAATTAAAGCATATACATATTAAATTTTATGATTTTTTTATAATCATTTTTTTAAAAACTCAATATGTACCTTTAATATTATTTATAATTTATTTGAACTCACTCATTGGTTACAAAATTGCTAAATATTTTGGTCAACTATGATCTTAAAGTATTGCAAATCGTTAGTGGAATGTTTATTTCAAACGCAGGAACAAGATATTCGATTATGCTGAAGATGATGTTGATAGTGACCCGTCATTGGCCATATTGTTATTGTGACTAAATGGATTACCAATTATCTCTACGTGGAAGGTAGTTATCTTATCCATGGCCAAAAATGCACTTGATTTCATATTCAGAAAGCAAATTTTAGTTAACAAGCCATTTAAGGCATTTAGTTTCAATTTCTACTTGACGATGAGTATTAATTTTATTGTGCATCACGTTTTTCCTTATAAAATCTAGAAAAAAAGGGGAACAGTTTTAATTAATTAAATTTGAAGAAGTCCAAAGGCTTATGAAATCTATTTTTCTATCAAAAAAATGTGACAAATTGTTTACAATAGAGTGCATTAAATTAGCCACAACTTAACAAATAGGATATGCAATTGCTAGCTTTTTAAAGTACTGTTATAAATCTGTACTATAATAATTATTTCAAAAATGAAATAGCAATTTATACTTAATACAATTCAACTCAGATTGATTGCCATTATTGTAAAGCTCCAGGTCAAAAAGGCATCTTAAACTCCATTACATCTTTGACAACTTTGCTCAAACGGGTTATCAGATAGCGTCATTATCACTACAACACTATTATAACACAACAACAAAAGCCGTGACAAACCCAAGTTTGAACCTTCAAATATTTCATTCAGTGAAACCGATATGCAGAAGTTGTTAAGCCTTTTGTTTCAAATGTTATAGCCCAAATCTTTTCCATCAACTTATGGTATTTTTCATGCTCGCGATCTTTCATGTTTGTGCATAATTCAAGTATTTTTCTGTAAAGTGAAAATATTAATGACAGGCTTAGTTATTAGGTGATTACTCTGGGGGCGATTGAGCGTGTAATTCAACATAGGTGTAACAGAAAATGAATGTACTATGATGAATCGAAGTTTACTTAAAGCTCCAATTTCAAACATTGTACAAATTATGAATTAACTATGGTCAGATTAATGTCACCATCTTCATCAAATATCTTTTTCTTACATTTA
>UZAE01012460.1:19574-40632 GCA_900617975.1 Rodentolepis nana | reverse complement strand
TTTGTGTCTGTCTGTTTCTTTTACATCTGTGAATCACTCAACTGTTCCCCCCTCTCGAATTTTTCTCACTTTGGTGTTCCTCCTCCCCTCTATGAAACCCGAAGTCAACTAATAGGTTAATGATAACAGTCAAAATGCCTGCCATTTGTTATGAATAAATATTTCAGATAAAGTAGATGTAGAAAAGCATTTTCAGTTATTTCCTCCCACAAAATTAATTACTGAGTTTTGTCATATCTTAGAGACTAAATTATTTACACACTGATAGATGCAAAGAAAACAACTAGCTTTTAGGTTGATTTTATAAAAAATGCATCTCTCTACTCTTTACACCATGGAACAAGTTGGCAGAAGAGGAGTGTTTCCAAGAGGCAAAAGAATTCACTCACCAACCGAAATGGGGGTGGAGGGGGGGGGTGGGAGGTGGGAAACGAGTGACGCAAAAATTTTTCTCCTCTTCTACTCCTTCGGTCTCAACTTTTCCCACATAATCGCAAGAACAGTCTTAGTGCACAAAATGTATAAGAGAAATTAATACAATGTGAAAAATATGTGGAATAAGCTCTTTTTATTAGATAAGCTTAATCAAAGCCACTTTCACTCATGGAAATTGGCACAATAATTTATTTTTTTTGTTTTCGTATGGGGTACCAGTCTACGTGATATTTATTAGCATTAAGAAAAATTATGCAACCTTTTAACTAGTGGACAAATAATTATAATCAGCTATTGTCACAGAGCAATTGGGTTTAAAAGAACTTTTGAAATTCCGACAGGCTATTAGAATTAGAAGCTCATTTTAATGAAGCATTAAACATGACATTCTAACATTAAAAGCGTCTCCAATTCAATTCATTTTAAATGACCCTTTTTAAAATTTCAGCCTGTCGACAGATTATATGTTATAGGCTTTAAAATGGTTAATTAAAACTTTAATCCAACTTAATTAATAATACTACATGATTGAAAATAGTAGTCCGTTAGAGAGAGAGTTATCTTTATTAGCCTCATATTATTATTATCATTTAGGCTATTATCTAATAGAATAATGAAATTATTTACGACTTTTATTGCTGGATACAACTGAGCTCAGTTAACGGATAAAGAATTTGGATCAGAAGGATTACGAGAGGAACGTTGAGGTGCTGGAAAACCTAACTGTAATTGTTTATTTTTGGATTTGGCTCTTACAGTATTTAATAAAAGAGCTGTTTGGATTCCAAGCCATAGAGTTCATAAATCGTTGGTTAGATTGGCGCATGTGTACGTCAACAATGTTCTATGCCTATTGGTTTGCCTTTTATAACCTAAAGGATTCGGTCTTGTGACATCGAATCTGAATAACCGAGAAGTTGAAGGTGTCAACAGCTAACATAATACAGCTTGAAATGAAATAGTTTGCAGTTAGGAAACATTTCACCGGAATCATCCCTCAAGGAGTTCGTCTTTTGCTTGAATTGTGACTGTACTTATTCCAAATGTGTTATTCTCACTGGAGTGGCTGCGCTTAGAACTGAATTCTTAGTTGAGAACCTTCCATGTGAAATAGAAGTTAAGAAGACCATCTTTTCCTGTGGAAGGCAACGTCTACTTTCTCGTTACTCAATGCCAGTTTTCTTTTGTTTTTTTCCTACTCCACTTCTGCATTATTGTCTCTTTCAAATGTCAATATTGATCGAGGGACTAATTAATAAGCTTTGTGCGTCATCGTATGCCTGCATCCCAGGATCGGGAGGTGCGGCCGTACAACTCTGTGTACAGCGATTGTACAAACAGTAACCAATCGTTAACCTCTGTTTGTTTAACTTAATCCCTCATCCTGATCATCAGTAGCTCAATATACTCACTGAATAAACGAGCTCCGTGCTACACGTCTGCTTCCTTTCATAGCTGGGTTATAGCTTAACTGGTTCTGGGAGTCTAGCTAGATGTTGGAGAATTTGCCATAGAGATTTCTGAGTCAGTCAGGCTTTACTAGTGTAGCAATCCGCTACAAATGTGTATAATACACTTAGTCGCTTTGAATGAATTAGCTGAGATTTTTAATCAATTTTGTTGATTGCATACACAAATGTTATTAAGGGAGGTTGGTTTTAAATAGATGCTAGCCAATTGGAGATATTTGAAGCGTGTAGTATGCGGTCAGATTATCTTTATTAAAGGCGGACGTGCTTCACACAGTGTCTCATGAATTCTTGCTTTGTGCTCAAGCTAGAAGATGGAGCTCAGAATCATGCCCTAGATAAAATACCTATTTGGGGAAATTTTTATTTCTTTAATTTTTATTTCATTGATTTACCCATTCAGGTAAATTTTTACATCTGTAGCAAAATTTCACAGTGTTATTCATATATGCATGGTTTTGTGGAAAAACATAAAGTACATTATTTTAGTCCAATCCGTCCAAATGGATGACTCAGTATATTACATGGTTCCCTTTAAGTGGAGGTGTGAGCTCTCTGTCTGTATAACTCTCAATCAATGGTTGTCATAAGTCATCAGGTGTTTTTTCGTAAATAATCTAATGTTTCTCTTTACATGATTCGGCTTTAATTAATTTAATGACAGAGGAAGGGTTTAGTTGGAATTGCATTGTTCAAACACGGGGTGAGAATTTGTCAGCTGTATATTGCAAAAAAATGTTGTTTCAATCATATTCACGGCTGAAAAGGCACTATGAGAACGCGGTTAAATAAATTACTGTATTCGTGTGAATTGAGAAACAGTGGTGAAGTGTACTCAATCAAAGCTCCTTCGGTGCACGGTGTATACTCATGAATAGAAAAATCCCATTGCTAAATTCTCTTAAATATCTGTAATATGGTGAACTATTGCACTCAGCTCATAAGCACACAACATGCTTTGAGCAGTGGGAGACGAAAGTGCCACTTTTGATAAGATAACTCAGTTGGGGGGGGGGGGGGGGGGGGGGGGGGGGGAGAGGGAGGTGGAGAGAAGGAAGCAATAGTCCGCTCTGCAATAGCACAGCCTGGCAGAAACAGGCGACAGAGGAGGATAAACAAGCTTGCTTGACTTGTCAGGCTACTTCGATAAACATCGGGTAGACAGTCTTGTTTAACATGCACATGCAGGGATGGTAGAATTTCATCCGATTCTCACAAACTAGTAAATTAAACCGTTGTGATAAGTTTGATATGGATATGTGAAAGTCCCCTTTGAAATAGGGTCACTTGAGACAAACCCAATTATTCCACTTACCTTTAGAGTTGGCTTTACTGCCGAAAGTAGACCTGTTTAATTTTAATCGTTAATGTTAAAATGTTTGAGCTTTCCTCTGGCTGCGAATGTTGCATTGGTGTTGGCGCTAAATGAGCAATAACGTCTATTATCTTCATGATGAAAGTAAGTATATTTTCAGGGCACTATGTCTTATCATTTAGTATAGGGTTGTGGCACCGATTTCGTTCCTCCAAAATGTACGAATGTGTATAGTTTAAATTCCTCACTTATTTGTTGAACTGGTGAGTTAGACAGAACACCTCAAATTAGGATACATGTCATATCAAATGCACTTTTAGACACATAGTGTGGAAGCAGTTTGATGCAGAAAGGAGATTCACACGAGCCAAATGATTACGGTTCAGTGGACAGACAGGAGTTGTTTGTTTGCACTTTTATTCCACAATTTTTGACCGATTTATAATTCCCAATTATAATTCCAGCTTTAAATTAACTGTAAGTAGTTTAATTTGCCAGTAAACATTTTTTAATCTAATTATCATAGCTGTAACTGTAAATAAAGTGTCCGAATAGATTAGTTGGTAGAAATAAAGATTTTTTCAACCTACACGCCAAGAGATAGCATTATTCAACTATACTACCAATAATAATCTAATTGGTGTCCCCTTTATTTTGACATTTAAAGTTCCAATACAAGAAAAAACAATTTTCCTTTTTTGACAACTAATATAATATTGATTTTATTTCTAAAATCTGATAGTATCTCTACATATAAGTGACAATGAATCTCAGCACATTTTCATCATAGGCTCAACTCGCAATTAGCTTTTGGGCAATTTCGGCGCTGGATGATTGGGAAAATTTCCAGAGTTACTATTTTCTAAGATGTTTTCAACCTGCAAATCAATAAAAACAAATTTGCAGAAACAGAGACACTGCTTCATGTACCCTTATTTAGCATACATCAGCTGATTTCTATGCACAACAGCACTGATAAGTACCCTCTCGCAAATTCCATCGCTGTTGAAACCCATACCTTACGTTTTGAACTTAAAACGTATATGTTGAATGCTTCGATATACTGTTATTAAAGTTTTTTCTATCCTACTTTTGTAAAAATCTACGTAATACATAAAATAAACGTCCTTATTTTTGTTATTACCATTGTCTTTGACTATTTTCTAAGCAATTTCTTGGTGAGAATTAGAATTTAAATTTAATTTTTTCACGTAAGACGTCTAATTGTCACAATTTGTCATCTTCCTCTCAAACTCTCAAGTTGTAACGTTTTTTCCCAAAAATAGTTTTGCCTGCGGGTGTTCATGTGAAAGAAGCATGATGATGGTAATATCAAAGAACATCGATCAAGTTCTTACAAAACATTCTACAAAAAAATTAAATTCAGTGTTTCGAGGCATGTTTAGCTGAAATTCATTAAGTTATGGAATTCCTGATGGTCTTTTCACATGCCAACTTATTTCTGACGTTTTGAAATATTCATAAACACTTATTTCATTAAATTTGGGTACAGTGTTCTATATACATGTTAGAAAAGGGTTTTTCATGTATTTTTCCCTTTCGAAATCTTTATACACATTCGTTAACTACCGTGTGAATTGATATTTCTGCAATTCCAGCCTTAGAATGCGGAATTCGGCTTCACGAGGTGTCGTTCTCGATTTCTCTCAACAAATTATTGGTGACGCTCTACCTTGTAATAGGAAATCATTTCTCTCTAAAAAATGTGCTCTTACTACTGGGATGTTATAGTAGATGACGATAAAATCTAAATCCTTTGCATCCTCATGCCCTGAGGATACACATGTGCTCGTGTAGCCATAAATCGTTAAACCGCCTTATTTATGCCTCTACGCATGACGTTTTTTACAGTAGAAGATTAAAATTTAGAACTAAAAATGGCTGGACTACTGTCCTACCAACTTCACAGATAAGGAAGCAGATATACTCATCTTTGAAGGATTGTTTCTCAGATATTGCAACCACATATTTTTTTGCACAATTATTTGTATTGCTGGAATCTTTCTTAAAATGGGTCTAATTAGTTTATTTCACTCCCAGTTGGATAAATCGTAGCACACGGGTTATCTAATTCCTACACGTCTCCATTTTGGTGACTCGAATACTTTGTCAAGCACGTCAAGTTTAAGACAGTGTGTCTTTTTCCGTAAGTTCTTTTTTTCTCTTCCTACATTCGTTCTCTCCTCTCTCTCTCTCCTGATTTGAATTACTCTCATGTACGAATATCGGTTGCTGTTACACAATTCACTTGGACATACAAAATTATGGGAATTTGTCTGAAAAGAGCGATTAGCTGTTTTTAGGCATAGCAATCGATTTAGTTATTACTACCTTCTCTACCTTTGTTTCTGTCCCTTTTACATCTGCGAATCACTCTACTGTTCCCTCTCTCGACTTTTTGTGACTTTGATGTTACTCCCCTCTTTGAGGCCCGAAGTCAGCTAAAGGGCCAATAACAACTATCCAAATGCCTGCCATTTGATATAAATTAATTATAAGGAAAAAATAAACACAAAAACCATTTTAAATCTTGAATTGTGGAAAGTTGCCGGCATCGAATAACTGCACGCTTATCACTTACTCCGTCAAAAAGTGTACAAGATACAAAGAACAATATCAAGGACGTGAAGAATCTTAATTGATTTGATTTTTAATTTGGAGATGTGCGCAAATTGTCAACCTGATAGTGTTTTTTTTCAAAAAATCGCATTTAATCACTTGTGGCCACAAATCCATTGAATGCTCGTTAATTAAATGAGTAAAAAGAGAACGAGTTAGTCTTGACGTTTCACTTCGAATTTTTTCCAAATTGACTGGAGAGGAATATGGTCTCATAAGGTATCACAGTTTTAACAAATAAAAAGATAAGATACTACTTTTCCCAAATCAACTAGCCTCGATATACTAAAATACACAAGTTTTTTGGGAAACTTTGATGAGCCGACCCTGTTTTGGCAATAAAAATCAACAAAAAAATATGAAAATCTAAGCTTGCATCACAATATTATTCAAATCTTGCAGATGAATGCTTTTCCATTCTTCCAGATGAAGTGTGACTTTTTCAACTTGACTAATCACTTCAAATACATTTTTCTTCTAATACCGAGGACGTTGAGAGATTTCTTGACTTGGGATAACGAAACTCACCGACTTATTTCTTCTCTTTTAAAACGATGCTTTACTGCGTCTACCCCTAGACTTCAAAAAAGTGTTAAATTGGAAAGTTCCTCAATTCGCTTCAAATCACAATTTAATCCATGAATTTTCGTAAAAGTATAATTTCGCTGCAGTTTTTAGGGGGTTAAGTATTCAGGAATGAAGATCCCCAAAGATTTTTTTCATTTTTTTTCAAACAAATTTGTTGATGAATTATTATTTGCTAGCAATAGTCATATGAGTTTAGGCACGATGAATCTGGAGGTAAGTTTTGTTGAGGTAAATACGTTTAATGCTACTAAATTTCAAATTTCCAAAATCCTCTCAAACAACGGAAAAGTTAGTTCTTCTTCGATTCGCTGAGTTGAATAGCTTTGAAAGTAAATCCAACTTAGAAATAGATTCATTTATACAAATATGTTAAAAAAAACAACATTTATTTATAATGTGAGTCTCGCTTAAATTTAAATGTTAATCGTCTGTAATATGTGGCCAGCCATTCATATTTTAATCGACTCAAAATTTTGTGTCAATCATTGTAGCCTGAGAAATTTTAAACTTTTCCTACCACTGTCATTTATTAGGGTAGAGATGGAACTATGCGTGCCCACATCTCAGCCATAGTTAGGCCGAAAGCCTATAAATCTACCGAAAGATCATCTTGCCTCCTTAATTAATGAAAGACGCCAAGCATCGTGATTCTAGTGGCAGACTAGAACATAGACTTTTTCACAAATCATGAACTTTCAACGGTGAAACGTGAATTACTCATCATTGAAACTTAAATGAAGTCCAACGCTATGATCCCATGGTGACACTCTCCGTACCACTTTGTGACCATCTCTTTTATCTCTCGGAGTTTGCTGCCTAACTATTCAAAATTGCGCATTTTCAATATTAATGAGTTCAATGGTATTGGACCGAGACACATTCTAGAAATTACCCACATAATAATGGTAAAGCATTCAAATTGGAAGGTACAAGCTAAATACGGAGCAATAGAAACTTCAAATAAGTGTTTCTTTGGATTCATACTGTCCAATTTTCACTTCCTGTCTACTGCTGTCTGCCGCTATTGTTTCAAAATTTAATTCAGGTTTTACAACGTTCAGGACTTCTGGACGCTTATCAAGTTGTGATTGGGTAGTCTCCCACTTTAGAAGCGCTTCCTTCTCCTTACTAACCAAGAGATCAGATGATAAAAGGAGCTCGCTTCATTTAGGCTTAGCAGAACTCACTTACGCTCTCTCAATTAGCAGCAAATATAAATGGGAGCCATTAGAAACAAATATACTTAGAGACGTAGTCTTTCACTTATTATAGAGTATGAAAAAGTGCCAAATTACTTTGTTTTACTTCTACTTTGGCACTCCTTGTCGGCGCCAGTTTGTTCTATGAGATTTACATGGGCATTTTTCAAAGTAATTTAAAATCACCCAAAAAATTTAGACAAAAATTAAAGAATTTTGCAGACTAAGCGCTATCCTGATTTTAGAATTTAAACAAGGCTTTGCACAACTCTTTATTGCATGTTTCGCAACTCTTAACTCGATGATTTATTTCCTTCTTCTGTTTACCTCCTTTATGTCTCGAGGAGTCAAACACCATACCCGTTCGAAATTCGTTTCTAAAATATATACAAACATTCACACGCATATATATGTATTTATATTTATATATTTATGTGTATCACAACCCAGTGAGCAAGTGAATTTATGAGGTGAGCAAAAGGAGTTAAAAGGCGTTGATTAATGACATCGATAGGAGTAACTTGTTTCTCTCCGCCGCCTAGCATACGCTCCTATTGGCAAAAAATAAGGTCGTTTATAAAGAAACGAGATGACCTGTCAAAAAGGGAATTTAATGTACTTCCAAGAGCATTTTATCACCATTTTTTTGATGATTGAGGGCTTTATAAATTCTTTAGACTTGGACGCAATATTATACTCAATAGAGAGTATATTATTGATTTACTTCCATTATAGCATCGTTTAAATGGGCTCAAATTCATTAATCAGTATTTCAAATTTCAAAATGCTTTTTAAGGCCAAATTATCTTTTAAAAACTTTGCTTATATTAGTGGTATCAAAGCGCTTACTTTAAATTTGATTTATTTCTTTTTATTTATGCGCAATATTTTTTGCATAAAAAGCGTTTATATCTATGGTTAAATATATTTAAATTGGCCTTTCAATAATTAATGAGTTCTTAAACCTATTTATTTGCAAAATATTTAGTCGCGAATTTCAGAGCAGAAATTTATGAAAAAAAATTATTTCAAATTAGCTTTGAAGAATGTCTCTAGAGATTACTCCTATCGCTTTTTTTATCGCTGGCTCAAAATTGGAAAACAATAGGTAACGATTTTAGATCATTTCCTAATAATAGCTTCAAATACTACGGAAGGAGTCTTGGAGACGAGTTTGACCGACAACACCGGATCTTTGGAAAAATGCTGAGTTTCAAAATGTATCATGTATTATTGATTAAATTTGAATACAAAAAGCGTAAATTCTCGAGATTTTGAGATGACACCGTGTTAAAAGAACAGATTGAGTTATTACTAACCCCTCTACGATTCATAATAACGATAAAAGTGGATTGCCCATTCTATTTGATTGTGACTTATCAGTACTATTTTGATGCACATGAATAACAAAGACAACTGAATAAGCTTTTTTTGCAAATCAATCTGAAAATTTATGACAGTTTTTTATTTCATTTATATAAAACGGCAGACGTTTTGATAGTTATCCTTATCCCTATAGCTGACTTCGGGCTTTACAGAGAGGAGGAGGAACACCAAAGTGAAACTTCGGGCTTTACAGAGAGGAGGAGGAACACCAAAGTGAAAAAAAGTCGAGAGGGGGACAGAATAATGATTCACAGATGTAATAGAGACAGACGGACACAAAGGCAGAGAAAAGGTAGGATGAGTACTGTGAAAGGGGTCGAATATGACATACAGTTGGGTCATGGTAGTTTGAAGTCAGAAGTCAGCTAACGAATAACAGACTTTTTTGCCGTACGAGTTGTCCAGAATGCACCACGTGGAGGTAAATCCATCGCACACACCAAAATTTACAACATAAGCCGACTCGATAACAAATAAATCATTTGATAAAGCCATCACCATCAATTTTAGTGCTATGAATATCATCTATTTTTGTCAGGTTCCCTAATTACGTAAGTAGGAAGGATTATTTAAAAACGCCAACGCAAGTCAATAAGGTAGATAAAGTATGAAAAATTGGTTTTCAATTAATAGTTAGTGTCATAATGCTAATCTTGGTAGAAAATCAATCAGTCGAACATTTTAGCAATATTGACAATATTGAACGGTGTTACCTCCAAGTGATTCTCCTAGAATGCTTCTTTTGTAGAGCATTCTATGTCATATTCACATCAATAATGAAACATTGGAAGCCATTTAGTATTTTCCTTCTGCAGATCAGCTTTTTCTATTCGAAATAAAGATTGTCTTCTCTTGACCTGTTCTTATTATGAGAGAAAAATCGTTAGGCATGGTTCAATCTCCCATTACTGTTACCTCCTTATCTGCATATTACTAAGTAGAAATTCTACATTAATTAAAGACTTATTTCATCTTCAATAGGTTTCATGTCGTTTTGACACATTAGAGTCAGGATTTCCTTCATGTCATAGAAGGAAAAATTTTCTTCCTTCATTTATAACTTGTTTTTCTCGTTTCCGATGTGCTTCTTAATCACCTGAATACGCCACTTACAGCAACCGGTGTTAGTAATATTAGGTAGATAAATCAAAAGTACTGTATTAAAAACAAACCCCTTTGAACTTCTGATCAGTGCTTTTAGCAAATTTAGAACTCTCATCCCTCCCCCCTCCCGCCTATTTAGTTTGAGCAATTAAATGCATTAAAATCCGCCCCGTTAATGTGGAGATTGAGAATAGATCCCTTGAAAGGAGAAGGCTTGCATTTTAAGTCCGTTTAAAACGCTTAAAAAACTTTTTTTAATTACAAAGAGTGAATTTTATTGCTCCCCCTAATGGTCTGGAGAAAATTTGATTAGTTGATAAATTAAAAGAAAGCATTGTGGCCAGGGTAATAAGACTAAGTTAATCAAAGGGTTGATAGAAAGTAGGCACGCTCAGCTATCAACATCTGCTAATGAAGTACGGAAAACGATTCCCAAAATAAAAACTGATAGTGGAGTCTAAAATTTGAGATTGCATTGTACTCAAACTTTAATGAATTTGCATTCAGCCCAAGAAGGAAGGTGGTGTAGACTGGCAGTTGACTTCTCACTTCAAATTACCATGACCTCACTGTATGCCACATTCGACGACTTCTACAGTACCCATCTTGACTTTTTTCTCTACCTTAGTGTCGGCCTGTCACTTTTAAATAGGTGAATCACAGTTCTGTCCCCCCCCCTCTCGAGTTTGTCACACTTTGATGTTCCTTCCCTCTGTGAAGCCCGAAGTCAGCTAAAGGCTAATGATAACTACCAAAACGCCTGTCATTTGAAATAAATGAATATTAAAATTATTTTTATCCTACGTTGACATGGAATGGCCAGGGCGACATGTTTGTGATTGTATAACAAAGCAGATGTGAAAATACCATTCTGCATGGCCAAATACATTCAAACATTGCCTCAAGTTACATTTTGTTGTTCAATAGCTCGCCCTTGACTAACATTGGGCTTGATTTATAATTTTCAACAAAGACAAACATGAGTGAATGATTCCTGGGTTTGAAATACTTTTTATAACTTTCAAAATTAAATATTTTAATTCCACTTACTATCTACTGTCCCTTGACCATCTTAAATCTTTAAAATGCTCAATTATTAAAAGCAATTTCAAGGAAACACCGTTGGCTTTGTAGTTTACGTCATCGCTTAACCCTTGGTCGCATGTCCACACAACCAATGGCCAATCAGAAGCCTTCGTTTATTTAAGCGGATCCGCCTTGTTGATTATGATTAACCTCACTGCGCGTAAAATTTATTCACAGTATACTTTCTTAGTAAACGTGTTCCGTGCAATACGTTTGTTTCCTCTATATCTGGGCTATAGCTTGAATGGTTCTGGGAGAAACTGCCAAATCAATTTCTGAGTCAGTCAAGACTTTAGTAGTGTAGTGATCCGCCACAGTTTCATTTGCTGATTTTAATTTAAATATTAGTGACTAAATAGATGGCATATTACCAATTCAAATTGTTTAAATTAGTTAAAAAAGTCAAGTATTTTTTAGCAAATTCTTAATACATTTGGTTGGTTTGGAAAAAATTAATGACAAGAGCAAAATACATGTAGGTGCGTTGTCCACATAATTTATAACAACCATCGATAACTTTAATAAAAATATATAGTGTATTTAATGAAAATTTGTTATCAATCCTTAGAGAAGAGAATAGCAGATATTATTAATATTTCATTTAGTAGCTATTCGATCCGCTACACTTTTTAACTTCTGCCGATTTTAAATCCAAGCTGGATAGAGATAAAAGAATTAAGCGAGATGCGCAAGAAAGTTGCTGGATAATTTTTATCATTATTTTAAGATATTCTAATACAAAAGAAATTATTACAGCTTGATTTTGGCAATAGGATTATTTAATTTACTAATGAATTTCTTTTAATTATATTAACTTATTAGGAGGAAACTGGCAAGTTAATCTCGAAAGCATTCCAAATTATTGGCCATTAGAACTCTATTCTGGTCATCTGAAACATCTTTCTCCATTTACCAAATGGCTGTTGAATAAGTTACATATTCAATGATCTTTGTAAATTAAGTTCAAGACATTTAAAATTTACACGATTTTCGTTTTTAATCAGTGTTAATCAATACCCCCACCTTTCCCAAAACTTCGGATTTGTCTAGAATCAAGATCGCGCTACCAGTTTGCTTTCAAGTTCTCCTTCCGGTAAAAACCCAGACAGGCTATCTTACTTTTCACGTCTTGTAATCTCCCCTAGTTCACTACGGATTTATGCCACAATGATTCCTGCACATTCTATTCTTAAATTTCCACTTATATCTACATCTCGCAATCTTCAACTATTCCTTTGAGTCTCTTTCACTTTTTAGTTAATTGAATTCTTCATCCATGCCATTATCTAATTAGATCAATGGAGGAAAATTTATTTTCTCTCAGTTTGGACATAGAATTGGACTCAAATTTGGATGTTAGTGGGTATTTAAACCAGAGTACCACTGTTTAGGCCATCTGTTATTGAGTTGCTTTTCGGTACACATCTAATAGAATTATATATTTATCTCAGCACCACTATTGCTGAGGTTGATTTAACATTGGCAGTGGTTCAGTAAATGGGACTTGAGCAATAAAAATGAGATCGCCTGGCTTAACATGCAGTAATCTGTTTCCCTAATTAATATGTATGTGTTAGATCTTGAGTCTCCCAACAGGAGGCCTCGTTTTTATGATTCTCTATTCGAGTGAGATGCCGAATATGCATTTCTAAATGGTTTTGGATTTATTAAATTTCATTTGGAACGGTGGCTTTTGATTTGTTAAAAATGCCTACCAATTAGAATTGAGCCTTTTTCGTTAATATTGACTTTAGGATAAGATTTAATTCTTTTAGGTTGCTATCAATTTGTCCCAGCAATCAAACTGTTCGCATTTGGCTAATGATCACTATCTTCTCCACTCCCACTCATGTCAGTTTTACATCTTCTACTTAAGTAAAATTTGTCGGTGTTTGCAAAGCAGAAATACCGACTGCTTATTCTTTTATTAGTTTCTCAAATAAATGACTCATCTAGTTTCTGTTTCCGTTAAATAAATCTTTTTGGTGTAGCAGTCGAAAATGTTTTACTATTCATTTAATTTTGTTCTCATAAACTTGAAATAAATTTTGTCGAATTCTTTACTCATTGCACAAAAATTTCACTTGAGAGATGAAGCTAAGTATAGAATGCAAAGCTACGCATTGATTTCAGACTGAAATTGCCTTATGTGAAAAACTACCTCATCTTATTGATAGAAACATGATCCCAAACAGATCGATGATCATCATATTAACCGAATTAGCTTAGAACAATGCCTCCTGGATAACGCCAAACTTTTAAATGTTTTCAATGCTAACACAAGTCTGCACATCTAGGCAACGCTGTTGATAGTGATTAATTTACTGAACTCTCATTTTGTGAGCATCTTGAGATCGGTTAGCACGGAATTGTGGAAATTTAATTGCAGTTTGAAGATTAAACGGAATGGAAAATAATTTGAGCTCAACTAGTTATCAACTCATGCAAGGTAGATAAAGCTCAAGAGAAAGTGCATAAGGTGATTAAAATGACGGAGTAAAAAGGCAATGATTTAGTTTAATTTCTGCTCAACTTAAAGTTAAAAGTTTTATTAGCATCCCATCAATAGTTTTTGACGCTGCAAATTAAAAAGTTGTCAATTAAAAAGTACAAAAGGGCGAATTATGATTATGAAAATAATTGCGGAATTTTACATCAGTTTTACATTTGCTTGAGCTCTCACAGCGGAGATGACAGAACACAGAGTTAGAGGAAGCTCTTGATAACATCGAGTCCCTGAACTCCACAACAACAGTTCGCACTAGCTGGCAGATGCAAATCCTTCACTTGTTCCCATGAGTTGTGCATTCCAGGAACCCACTTCTCCACCATAGAGATGGTTGAATTTGTCTCATCACTCCAACCTCCCATCACATAGATCTTATCATCCATCACAACTATGCAAAAATTACTCCTCTGTCGAATCATCGAGGGCATAGTCAACCACTGGTTATTTTCAGGATCATATCTCTCCACCGTTCGCAGTCTCTGCAGTCCATCATTTCCCCCAATAGCATAGAGACAGTTCTTGAAACTTATCACACTCACGCCACTTCGGATATTCTGCATCGGAGCTAACAGAGTCCATTGGTTCACTTTGGGGTCATAGCATTCAATGGAATCGTAGAAATGATGACCATCAAATCCACCACAAACGTAAATTTTGCCGTTTAAAGAGTCGGCGCCTGCATCACTACGCACCTGTCGCATCTGCTCCACAAAAGTCCAGTTGTTCTGTTCAGGATCGTATCTTTCAACGGTATTCAGACGATGCCGACCATTATGGCCTCCAAGTGCATAAATTGCATCATCCAGAAGACAAGCACAAACATAATTCCGTTTCTCGTGCATCGGAGATAAATATTTCCAATTTCCAGTAGATAGTTCCAGAGCTTTGAGTGTCTGAGTTGGTCCACTGGCAACATATCCACCAATAATATAGATCCGTTTGTTATAGAGTATACAACCGGAATAGGCATGGCCTTCATCAAGAGCGATTCCACTTTTGTGAAAACGGTTCCACGAATCACTTCTTGAGTTATAGACTTGAATTGCTCGAGATGGACCGAAGTTTGGGTCATCCTGATTGCCTTCCCAGCCACCTACAACAAAAATAGCAGAATGGGGAAGTCTTGGACGTCTAAAATATGCCTCCAATTCGATTTCCTTTTCTGATCGTTGACCGGATTGGTTAGATTTAACGTTCCCAGACTGTATAAGGACCTGAGCGATGGATAAAATTTTAGAACAACTCTCGAGGTTTTCATTAACAAATTTGCTGCGCTTAAGTTGATTAAATTCATTCAAGCTTAGACGACCTAATCGGAGGCATTCTAGTATATCTCGAATATAGCTAGCACGGCTAGACTCGTCCTCGTTTATCCATTTCTCCATTTGCCTGAATAATTCCAGCTCATTGGATGTGTTGAGAGCATCGTCAACCAAAAATAATTTCAATTTTTCAAATGGTTGAGAAAGAAAGTTGCTTGAATCACAGGTTTCTGCAAAGTGGTTAAGGAGGAAGTTACGACAATATTCGGTTACATCAGAAGTAATTTCTGAAATTTGTTCAAGACCTGCCCAGTAGGACCATGCATTATCAGTGGAGAGTTTTTCTTTCATCGCATTTATGAAATAGTCATTAAATTCTGGAACTTGAAAATGGAACCCAGCTTTAAGAATGGAGACTAGTTTTGAACTATCTAAGGAATCTGTTAGACTCATTCTCGCTTCATTAGAACAATGGGTGAAAGATAGCATGATCTCAAATCCAAGTAGATCATAGTAATTTATATGAAGGGGTTCTATTTGAAGGTCACATAGACTGCGAGCCCGAGCTCTACGAAAATTTGGATGCTTTTCATCCTCTTCTTCTCTAATTTTTGATTTTTCAAGTTCACCTCGACGCAGCTCAATTAATTGACGTTTAAAGTATTCACTTGCTTTGGCAAGTTTAAACCCACTCACACGATGTTCGTGGGTACCATTGATAATTAACATTCGATCAAGTACATATTCTGGTAGGGTATATACAAAATTGCATTGGTTATTATTCATCGGCCTGTGAAGGGCTTCCGCTTATTCTTGAACACCACGCCAGGATAGCACACGTGGTCCCTATCGGGGGATTTAAAGTGACTCGGGACAAATCGATAGGTCATCTCTTTGGTGTCTTTCCATGTAGTCAATTGAACAATCCTGGGATAAAACAGAAAATGGTTTGTAGAGCTTCTTTCGCTTTTACTTACTGGCATACAATTAAAGGCAAGTTATTGATTTTTTTATTAAAAGATAAATCGAGGTAGCCAATAATAGGAAAATTATGCCACTATTAAATATAATTCTTTAAACCACATTTGTCTAATTTATTTGAAAATATGGCTTCCAGAACAGTCAATTAATGTAAATTGCCTGCTTATGGGAGTCAACGTACAGCACAGATTACCTCGCCTTGGTATGCAGACACTACAGGAACCACATAAGTCAAGAGCTTAAACTAATTGGAGTGGTTCATTTCACTAGGGTTTCCTATTCTCATTTATATAATTAACATTGCCATCTATGTTTAAGCCAATCAACAAAAACTCAATTTTTGATCGATCCTAGCAAAAAACTATTCAGACATAATTGCATCTTTCCTTAAATTTTCTCGTCTATGTGTCTGAAATTGATGGACGTAATTTTCAATGTGATCTAATACGTCTTTTCAGTCGATATAACTCCTGTTTTTGCCGATCTCTTTGAAATACCCCAGTTATCTCCCTCCTGTCCTCCTAGACTAGCTTCACAAACTATTGCAATTGATAAAGTTAAGAAATTTGAAATATCAAGCTTATTTTAATTAATTATTCTAATTGCTAGCATATGAAAGTCAAATATGAATTCCTCATCTTGTGAAGCAAAAACAGAACTAGACCTGTAACTTTTTGAAACGATGAGGAGGCAGACTACAAGGAGTGATCTGCCATTTAAATTGCATATAAACAAGTAACTACGACATTTGTCTTTACTAATAACCTTAATACTCACCCGCTCCCTTCAGCATCCCAGCTTTGGAGACTTTTTCAGGCAAATAACCTTTTAATATGCAGGTATTCGCTTTATTTTAAAGTACGCAACACGCTCCATGAACGGAATACCATTTCCTCACTTAGGAGGCTTCAAAATTTCATTTATCTGTCGAACACCTTTATTCCATCTATTTATTATTTCCTATTGAGGTAGCCTATTGTAGAAGCGGATCCATCTCAATACTGAGACAGCTGTTTCCATTTTTGAATGCCACTGAACGAACCAGAACAGCTATCCAATAGGGAGTACACGGAAGGTATGAATACCGAGTATTATCGACTATTAAAAAGTTTTTACTTTTATCAGAAGGACTTGAAATTTGAATTTTAACTTTATGGTCTAATTTTCTGCCAATAAGGCAAATTCCCAAGTTCAGACACTTTCGTGAAAAGAACGAATTTTTGTCCCTCCATCATTTGTTTTTTTGCATATAAAATTTATTTTAATTTCATAAGCAATCAGCTGTTTGAGCCTAATATATAAACTCTCAGAGCTATTGCTCATCATTCTGCCTGATTAGGGGATTATCAGGACTTCAAGAATGCACAAAGACTCATTTTGGTATGTGTTTTCCAACACTCAGTTTGGTTAAAGAAACAGATCAATGCAGTTTACCGAAGGGGAGCTTAAATTTTACCAACCCCATCCCCCTCCCATTAGCATGAATTAACCAATGCATGACTTTAAACTTAACAGTCGAGACCCTTTGCCGTTACTCCACCATCGTCATGTTTCAGTGTAAATTAAGTGCATTGATTTATTTCTTGCCAGCTTATTTGCGATTGTGGCAGTCACAATAATGCTTTTGTTTTCCATTGCGGTTGGATAGGAAGAGCAATGTAATTATTCACTTGAGGCCTTTAAGCAAGGGATTTCATTGTATTCCCGAGAAGGTCACATAGTCTATTCAAATTGGTGAATTGAACAATACACCTAAGGCGATATCAGCCTTTGCAGGCTGGCTCGAACATAGGGACAGTTAGACCCACCTACGATTCCTAAGGTCATTAATTATATCCCCCCCCCCCTCCCTAAATAGTTCTCTCTTGACGTAGCATTGAATTAGCTATTCCTTTTTGTCATCTAGTGGACATTTAAGGCAGAGAGAAGTTAGATCGTCTAACAGTACTACAGCTAAACAATTACCCTACGTATCTTCTCGTTCCATATTCTCATTTCTTCTCATTTACATAGAGATCCATTCAGCTTGGTTTAGTAATTGCTGATGTGCTTCAAGTTATACTCAGGTTTATTTTTTCCATAGCAGACCGCAAGGTGGCCAATTTAATAAATACATGTGCGTGCGTAGCGGATTTCACATAAGTAAGCCTTTAGTCAAACTCAAGATGCTTGACGACAAAATAGACTAATAGAAAATTGCTCCCTTAGTTGGTCATTCTAATTCAAAAGAACTCGCGTTGTCAATAGCAGTTATTTCGGACATCGGTCGCTGGCAAAATGGGTAAGCATCAGGACTACCCCAACAATGCAGCGATTGATGGTTGAGAGGCCACTGCACTCACGCCTCACTTGTCCTCTGCGTAATCGGCAGTACGCCGAACCTTCCTGAAGGTTAGAGTGAGCATGAGAGTTCTTTGTTCAGTCTTGATAGTATTGTAAACTCTACACAGTTTTGCGATTGGTCATTTTTAAATTATTTTCAGATCCCAGCCACTATAGCGTCTTGAACTCTGATTGGTTATCCTAAAGTTCATATCCAATCAACTCAAACATTTATTTATTTATATCAAATGATAGGCGTTTTGATGGTTATTATTAGCTCTTTAGCTGACTTCGGGCAACACAGAGGGGAGGAACATCAAAGTAAGAAAAATTCGAGAGGGGAGCAGAAGAGAGATTCAAAGATGTGAAAGAGACAGACAGGCACAAAGGTAGGGAAACAAGAGAAGTGAGTGCTGTGGAAGTGGTAGAATATGACATAAAGTGGGGTCATTGTGGTGTGAGATCAGAAGTCAACTACCGGCTTATAGACGTTACCCAGGGTGTGCCACGTGGAGGTAAGTCTATCACACACCTCTCGACTTAACCATGGGACCGGTTTGTGTGGTCAGTATCTTCTCTACAAGTCTGTTGACTTTGAGCTAACAGATGATCCGAATTGTAAATGGTTAGGAGGAATAATTAGTCGTTTTTGCATTAAAATTACTTTTAGTAGTCTTATTCTTTTAGTCAGCCAAATGAAAAACCCCTGTATAGATTAATAGGCAGTGTCCTATATTTGATTCTCCTTCTCTTGGTTAAAGCACTATCAGAGAAAATCAATTGAAATGTAGTCACATCTAAGCAGCCATTGAAATTTCACTGAATTATATTCCATTGAAGTTGATTTACTGTTTTCAATTTCAATTTATTTGCCAGTTTGAGTTTTCTATTCTCAGCGTTTATCAATATTACCGACTTACATTATTCGTACTAGAGGTTCATTATAGCTTGATGTCGCATTAGACAAAGAACGTAACTTAAACGAAGAACTATTTGTTTGCTATGGCTCGACCATAAAGATAGTTAAAAAGTGACAAATCAGCTACGACTTTCTATAGTGACTCTAGATAAATGGCTTTTCATCCTCTGTTGAAGGATATCAACCACTTCACCTGAATTGTTCCTTTAATTCATTAATTGAAATGGTGTCCTGCAGATCAACTTCTGTGGCAATTAAATTTTAAAATAAAACGAAGCATAATGTCTACAACTTTATCTAAGTGAGTCAGCAAGTCTTCGGTCTAGACTCTACTTAAGCGTTATGATTATGAAAACACTTTGTTACAAGTTAGCTAAGGGAATTTATGAAGAGTGGGTGGAAAATGAGGGAAAGATTATTTATCTGAATATAAAAAGCCTTTGTGAATATCTCCTCACCTACTCAAGGCCACATTTTTCTAGCAGACACCCTACATCTGTCTATTCCTAAGTTATTCCCAAAGAAATTTGACAATTCTGTGTGTCTCAAAAGAATTGATCAACTAGAGATGAGCACTCTTTACCAAATCACAACCAAATCCACGGTAAGGAAATGGAGACAAAAAATTTTCTTTGTCGGAAAATAACTAACAATGGGTAACAATAGAATTCAGTAAAAGCATTCAAATAAATTGTGGGAATAATTTCGTCCTACCTAAGAATCCAGCTAATTTTACTTAATGGGTATTTCCAAGTGTAGTATTCCAGAAAGTAAATTAATTGTGCTCATGTCGGAATGCTATATAAATTGCTTTCTATGATGGTGTGCATCGAACTAACACGCGGCTATATCTCGACCTCATATAATCTAATTAGTCCAATTTCTTTAAGAGAATTATCATTTACAAAACTTTGATGGACATTTGTTGAACTGCCCGTTAGATAAAGTCCACATTCACTCGCACTGAATGTTGACCTTACAGTTTGACCTGATGTCATTAAGAATAATTTCTTTAGCCTAAACACTCTTCCCATTCCCCTTACACACCCTTAAACAACCTTTTACACGGCAATAAACGGAACTCAAACAATGGTTGGACTCTCATTCAAATGCATCCCTTTGAATTCACAAATTAACTTCCTCCGTATACAAATTAATTTATTTATATCAAATGGCAGGCGTTTTGATAGTTATCATTAGCCTTTTAGTTGACTGCAGGCTCCACAGAGGGGAAGGAACATCAAAGCGAAAAAAGTCGAGTGGGGGGAGGAACAGAAGAGCGTTNTCCCCGAATATCAGTGTCGAAATCCCGTTGTTCAAGCCTTCAACTATCCAACCAATTTTTCATGGATCACAATGACCATAAGACAACTAGCCAAAAAATAGAAACAAGGAGATGAAGAAAGAGTCATATTGACTTCCAACTTCCATGTGAAGGGAAATCAAGAAAAGTGTTTGCAGATGTTTGAAGGAAAAAAAGAATGGCTTGCACTATTAATGGGATCACTGCTCCTCGACTTCAGGTGTCTAATTTTCGATTATTTATAGTCTTAGCAAAGACAGGAGTAACTGAGGGAAATGACATGATCAATGCAAATCCGTTAAAAAAAATATATTCCAAATTGAGAAGAGAGTAAGTCACATCCCAAGTCCTACGCAACAAATCACCCAGGTCTTTCCAAAAAAAACAATCCTTCCCACAGGCAAAGCTATACAATTGGTACTCCGAGATAACAGAATTTGCACTACCTTCATTAATGAACGGATGTGTGTTGCGAGGATTTTCAGTAAATTTACTCCTCTTCCTCCATGCCACTTGCTTGCTTCCTTACCATAAAAATGC
>UZAE01012460.1:0-12631 GCA_900617975.1 Rodentolepis nana | reverse complement strand
GGAGCAGGGCGGGGGGGGGGGATGAAGAGAGGCTAGAGAATGTTAATGAAATATTTTAAAAGCGCGGCCATCTTTCTCTGGATACTAAAACATCAAACACCCACCGCATAAGCCTGCCTTTTGGGTTTAACATAAGTTCTCATGAAACTATGCCACTGACACAGTAATGATAACTTAAAGAAGCACACCACCACATCTACTGGTTGGCAAAAGTAACATGTATGTGGTTGTGAAACTAGTATAAAAGTACGGTATTTGATCTCATAAAAAGGAAAGTTCGGAGAAAATATTCCAACCGTTGGACTAATTACCCTGACTAGCAGTAAATTTGCCAGGTAGGAAAAATAAAACATAGTCTGGAGGAGAAGATAAGACTTTCATTCTTTCAACAGATTTGAATTAGGAGTACAGTTATGAGAGCACAATCACGAAGCAAAGTGTCATTAGATTGAACCCTACTATGAGTGATTCCATAGTCTTGTCAATCAATGGCGCTCCAACATCGGAGAACTGAAACTCTCAACAAAACCAAAATGCTTGTGGCTATGACATACTTCGTCTAGTCACCATGTACTTGCATGAATAACGTAAATTAGCGAAAAGAGTTGACAATTCCACAGGAAAATGTCCTCAATTCCCCTTGCACTCATGTAATAATTATTCATGAGCATTAAAAGGCCCTTGGAGCATTTTGAATGACAGTGGTAGTCCCAGTTTTCGATTAATTAAAGAGGATGGTGTTTAACTCCCAATTAAATTGGCACATTTAAGGGACATCCCTGGACCTATAAACCCTAATTCTACAAATTCAAAAAAACCAACTAAATGTTTCCTCCAAGTAAATTATTTCAAAACGTGTATAATTGCTGCTAATGTACTAATATCCCAGTGTTTGAAACTCATTTATTGAATTAGCTATCTAAATTGCTTGCTATTGCTGAACAGAGGGGGGGGGGGGAGGAAGTCCAATAAAATAAAAACAACCACAAAACAGAAGAAACCTCAGTTCTAAGCGAATAACAAAACTCCCAAGGCCATTTACGAAGACGTTTTTCAACACTCGCATCGTGAAAAAGACTACCTCATCTAAGCGCAAGTCTTAGGAAGTGTGGTTGGCTATTCCACGCACAATGGCGAGCACTGTTAGGCATCAAATCACTGACCCCGAATCATGTCGTCGAACATCCCAATCACTGTGGTCGTCAAGGTGTTGGGGATTGTTCAGTGGAGGGAGGGGAGGAATTTAGCTGTTAGACGAAAAGTTGCTTGAAAAAAAATCAGCCTCTTGAAAATATGCAAACTGCTATTTTTTAGAGGGCAAACTAGGAGGGAGAGGGAGAGGGAGAGGGGAAGAGAGATAGTGACACACGAGAGAGAAATCAAATCAGGAAAGATGAGATTTCAAAAACCGAATTTTCAAGGAAGACTTGTGATTAAATTATCCTCGAGGAGGCAATAAGGAAGTTATTAAATTTTTTAAAAAAAAAGAGTTTAGAGATGCTAAAGGAAGGCTTTTGGGAAAAGGTATTGAAAATACCTCACATATCAAACAATTACTCGAATATTCATGAGAATATTAGGCGTAATTTCGACCAATCAAAAACACACATTTGACAAGCAATTAAGTAATGAAGAATTAGTAGGAAGGATTAAATCAAAATTTAGATAAATTGTTGTTCCAATAAGTAGCTATCTTCACGAAAATCGCAATAACACGACAAGGATAAATAGTACCAAAGAGGCTGATTGTCACCATCAAACATGCTGAGTTTATTATTGGTTGGTGTGCTCCAAAGCGTCCGTCGATGGGCATTTACGTTTCCAAGTGCTGTTTACTTTTGTATTTTGAAAATAATGAATGATGTTAGTGCATTTCTCATTCGCGGTCACCTTAGGACTACAGGCAAAGATCCCAGAGAGCACGTCTTGATAAGATCAAATCATTGCGTGCTAGTTGATTTGCAATAGCATTGGATGACAAGGATTCTTTGTGTCTGAAATGCAACAATCCAGCCCCATCCCTCCCCCTCCCCACACACACACACAAATCTCATTAGCCTGTGCTTGCCAATATGCCAATAAACACAGTTGATGAAAGCATGCATTAGGAGATTGGCGAATGGCAATAATAATGCTACCCACTTACTTTAATGAATCGTTTAAAGTTTACAGACGAACTGTGGGAGAAATTGCGGGGTCGATTAGGGCAATCAGAGGAGAAGGGGGCATTGTTAATTAGTGGACAGAATTTGATTGACACAGTAGCGGTCTCCTCCTTATCGGCAGAATTGGACTAAAATTAAGCAAACCCCGATGGTAAAGCGAATGTGAATTAACAAATAAAATTTGAAAAATTTTCACTTGATGATAATGGACAATATCAGATAATAAGCAGTGGTAATACTATGCTTTCCTGCCCAGATCAGAGGAGGAGATAAGTGAAAGAAAGTTGGAAAGATTTTTAAAAAATCATAAGCAAATAATTTTTCCACATATATATTTTGTACAAAAGATAATTACGTTATTTTTTTGCAAATTACTAGTGCATTAAGTCGCATTATTTCTTATTGAACTACTATAAAATCACCATGGAATGCTCAAAGTAAAGTACCCTCTGTGTCGAAATGATCAACGTGCATGTCAACCTAATCAGAGATCATGAGATCGATCGATGAGATCGATTCCCTGCCTTTGTGTCTGTCTATCACTTTTGTATCTTTGAAACTCTCTTCTGCTCAAACTCCCGAATTTTTCTCACTTTGAAGTTCCTCCCCTCTGTGAAGCCTGAAGTCAACTAAGGGGTTAATGATAACTATCAAAACGCCTGCCATTTGATACAAATAAATATTCTATTTACACTTATTTTCGGACATCCATTTGAAAACGAGTGGACAAGGCCAAGCATACGAAAAATTTTATTCAATCCTCAAATCCAGTAGGAGAACGAATTCATAAAATCCAACATTTGACAAGGAGCGGAACTTTCTGCAGCCTTTTCAGTAATAAATTTGCCTACTGTGATTTGGATGTAATAGTTAACAAGCACTCCTACTGAACTAGAAGTCGAGATATCTAGACAATCAAGTGAGTAATGTCCCCCATTAAGGCAATTAAGTGTTATTGTTTAGTTCTAAGAGTTGCGGATATTCTGAGTCTAATCAAGTTGCGACTGACTCATACTCAACCTAACCGTCACGTGTATGAAAGACACTGCTCACAATTCACTGTTTGGATAATTTCTTAGGCATCTCGAACTCTCTCAAACTATCTCGAAAATTCTAAAATTCTATCAAGTGTGGCGAAAATGTTCCACATTAATGTAATTTGTCGCCTACTAGTAGCACAGCAGCGAGATTTGATCGATCGAAATTCACATCGATCAGGCATTTTGAAGAACACTCCGCTATTTCCCCTCTCTCATCAAGTTGATTAAAGTGTTAATTGTTATGAAAATAAATAAGAAACATAATGAATATTATTTGATGAGTACAGAGAAATTGACTAACAGACATACATATATATATATATATATATATATATATATATATATATGATAGATATTCGGCAACTCACCTCTTTAGAAACACCAGTCCTACCCGCCAGCTAAACGAGAACAGATATAATGAAAAAGTAGAAATGCAAACCTTCTGTCCCACTTCTTTAGAGAGAAAGCCATCAGCTGAAATCGGAGGATTTAGGAGCGGCTGTAAGATGTTCTTCCTACCTGCGCGAATGTTCTCCTTGTCATTGGAAGAGAATTCACGAGGATATTTAGGCAAAAGAGGACTCTTGTTAATTTTAGGCGATAAGGCAGATATCTCATCTGAAAATGGGGGAACAAAGCAAAACATTTTCCAACACAATTGGTAGAGCCGAGTTAACCAAACCCCAAGGCCATAAAGAGAAGCAATGGGATTAAAATTGATGAGCAGGAAGTACTACTACCGGAACTTTAATAAAAGTAATTAAGCCGGGTCGTGACTCTGCGTTCAAAGACGTTGATTTCAGATGGAAAATAAGACTCTCCGCGTAAATGGAGCCTAAACAGAGATGAAGAACAAGGAATTGGAAGATTTTTCCCCTGCACTTCAAAAGAATCTTCAATTTCAAGTTGACACAAGCAGAAAAAACGTCAACTTTATACTATACATCAACAATTAGTGAGCTGTTCGGTAACTACCAAGCTCCACTTTGTTTATTCTGTACACCTGCCTTCTTCATTGTAATCATTCTAAGTACTAAATGTTTAACGTGTCTTGACATTTTATCTATCGCATATCTGAACATCTTAAGGCTGTAAACTGGTGAATAACATAGCGGATTAGTTTAGATTCACAATCTTTGGAAAAAACAACAGAGACCCCACATTATGATTTTAAAAAGAAGGTTACTAATAAGCACTGGACAACGCAAACTGACTAGTCATGGAATTCAAATTTTACAGCAGGAACTGCCCATTCAGTAAATTCGCTCAAACTGAAACTGGAAATCAAACGAGGCAGGACGAAGGAAGGGAGTAACTTGTCCACTAAAAAAATTCACTAAACCATAGGCGCAATCGAACGTGGAAATGAAGCATCCGAGGTGTGAACTTCCCAAAGTATTTGAATTGGAAAATTCACGTCATTGAAAGAAGGCTTCAAAACTCCCATCAACATCTTGTAAGTGGATTAATCCTATAAAGCCCTTGGGACAGAACGGTCCTCTTTCCCAATTAAGTTCTATTGGTATTAGACTCGTCACAGAAGGCGCTCCTATTATCGTTTGATAAACATGTTCAATGCGTCTTTAGCCTTCACCTGGTACCACCAAAACTCATCACGCGTGTGTGCGTTCAAAAAATAATTCGGGCGTTTAAGGGCTAATAAAAGGCTCATTAAGTTGCTGTAGGACTCTCAAACGGCTTAATTAGCTGTCCCAATGGGCTTTCCTCGCGATTCCTACAGAAGGGGAAATCGCCTTTTATTTTGAATTTTGACAAATATGTGATCTGATGTCAAATTTTAGCATTGCTACACTTTTCGTAGTTTTTTTTTCTCAACTCTCATTAACTTCACATTGCAAGGGAGTGTAGTGAAAACAGAATTTTCAAGAACTATTGCGTCCCCATTTCCAGTTCTTTATGGAAGTGAGAAAGGCGACGAAAGCAAAAAAATGTATTAATGCGACAGCAGCAACACCAACAAAATGGCATTACAGCGGCATAAAAAGACCCGACCATAATCGGCAACTTTATTGCTACTCCCCCCCCCTTCCCCAACCCCCACCCTCCTCAACCCCCNTCCCCACCCCCCCCCCCCCCCCCCCCCCCCCCCCCCCTCGGTACTAATCCACTAAATTGACCCGTTAAGTTTAACTTCTTTTCTAATATAGGAAAGGAAATGATTTAGTAAAGTTTCAAAGTTAACGCTTCTGATTTCCTCCCAAAAACAGCAAGCATATCAATTAGCTGTTCTTTTCGAGGGTCAGGAGGGTGAGATGTACCAAGAAGGTGTTAGAAAATCGTCATTAAACATGCTTATCAGATGTCACAGGTTTAAAATTCATCGGTTTATGGCCAACATATAAACTCAATATTACTTAAGATGGGAAATATTGAAGTGGGAAATTTCGCATTTGTCATCAGAATGATTCCACTCAATAGGAGTGTAAGACAACTCCCCTTAAATCAGCTTGGAAGTTAATGAGCAACCGATTCGAAATTCTAATAACATAAACTCTGATCGCGAAGTGAGATCATGATGTTGATTCAAACAATATCAGTAAATTAAATATAAACAATCTTATTATGAACTGAATTGTATTTGTCTTAATTGATGCCTACTTCTTCCAATATTATTGGAAGTTACGTGCCTCATTGCGAATAAAATTTGTGATTTCACAGTAATAACAATAACGAACTCACTGCATGATTCCATTGTTTCACTATTTTTCTCGATAAGCTCTCCACTGGCTGGTGCCCCTACGCTAATTTTAGGAACCTCGTCAACCTGATGGAATATCTTATTTTTCTTCAGCATTGAGGAGAAAGAAGGCATTGAATCAAAAGCATTAAGGACTGGGTCATCTTCAAACACTTCATCCACATCAAAGTTAGCATTAATATTTCCTGTAAAAAAGGGAAATAATTAATTAGAAGCAGGTTATTAGGAGGTGGAATTTGACAAAAAGGAGATGAATTTGTATTGTGAAATCTGGAAAAGCAGAGGTGGTGTGCTTTTCCGATTGTTTCTACACACCCATCACTGGGCATTGATATGATTCGAAGAACTGCATAACCCTCCGTGTCAACTGTAATCTTGCTCACTACAATCACGCCTTCTCTTCATCTCACAGTGTGGCAAAATGCTGTGTGGTAATATTTCAGACGGACTACGCTACTCAGACCCTAAAAGTCTGTTCTAAAAGTCCCCATGTGGAACATAGATAGACTGCGTCTATAAACTTACTGTCTGTACCATAGTCTGCGTTTAGATTTTTGTGAATTCTTCTAGAAACTGATTTTGTCGTAGATTTTTCTACTTGCAAAGTAGCCTCCTTTTTCTTTAATGTGGAGACGAAAGGAGGGATTGAATCAAAGGCGTCAAGAATTTGGTCATCTTCGTTTGACTCCTCATGACAGTCACTAGAGGTGTTTCCTTAAAGAGAAAAGAAAATAAACAGATTAAAATATTAGTTCTTTATGCGATTATGGAGATAAATACTTCTGAGCCTTGAACGATGATCTCTAAATTATGATAGGAATCGTGCTACCCTTTGTTAATAGGGCAGAAGTCAGAAGAATTGCGTTGCTTGCCGATTTTGCTAACAAGTCTTTTCTTATAAGTGTATGAATGGAAATGGGATTTCACTGTGAAAATTGTTATTTCAATTTCCAAGATGAATTGTGAGGTTATAAGGTAATCCTAATCACACCTATTAAATCGCATTCTTATTCTCCTACTATTTTTACATCAGTAGATAGTTTTATAAACGTGAATTTAACTAATTCCATAAGGGGTTTAGCTGAAAACAATAAGTTTCTGTTCTTTGAAGTACAACCCAAGCACTGAAGAATAAGTCTTAAAGACAACTGGAATTAATATCAGTTTCGGAATACTCATAGGATAGAATCCAACGTCCAAGAAAAAAGTTTGGAAGTCAACATACGATTCTGATTTGGGGCCGAAGGAAAAACTGTGGATTCAAAACTAGTTCGTGGGGAGGGCTGTTTCACCTCTTTCGCCAATTCCTCTTTGATTGAAGAATTTCGATTCGTCGAATTATTGGTTTGGATGTTGGCTTGTTCAGTATCAGGTACAAGGATGTGTGATGGCTTCTAAAAGTGAAAAGAAAGTATAGTTTATTCCAAGGCCAGTAACGTGAATTCGACAAGGTTCCACAAACATTCAGTAATTGAAATGGCCAACCGTGCAGACTTCAATCAGGCAATAAATGACAACAGATAGCGAGTTTCACTTCAGAAAATCTAAATACGACATTGCTTACCGAGATAAGCTTGGAACCTGTAACCCATGTATAATACTTTACAATTGTAGATTTACACAGCGTTTCCGAAACCGGAATCGTGCACTCATTCCGACTATTTTAATCACATATAAAGAGGGCATCTCGAAATCTAATGTCAGTAGCGAATGAACTAACCTTTTTGCTAACCTATTAGCACATTTTACAATAGAGAATCCTTATCTGCTTAACTAGACACGTTTTAAAAAGAAAATCCGCCATTTCCTTCCCAAAATGAGTCCGCTTATAATAAATTGCGCAATTCATATTTAACGTAATAAACGATTATGATGGTTTAGATACTTTTGAATTAAAATTTTTAGTCAGGTTAAACCTGAACTTCAAAAGATCAGACAATAATGCCAATAAAAATTATCATTCCCAAATAAGTAGGACATGATGAATGGAATGTCAAATACCTATTAATAAACTGTAATGGCTTCGAATAATAAAAATATTTACTGAAATTCTGTGTACAAGTAAAGTTAAAAAATAATAGAGTTCAAAATTCAGTGCAATAATGCTAGAGCTTATCTCAATACACCAAATAAAAAATTACATGGATGATTTATATACCACCTCTACTCAAGGCCTTATTCTTAGATAGGAAAGAAATATTAAAATTTAAACCAAACAGTATATTACCTTAGTTGGTTTAGTAGAACGAGTCGATGGAGGAAGAATAGGCGTTCGTCTACATTGACGCTTTGGAACAGATTCCAAAAGATCTGTTTCTCTATTCTGATCTGTTGACTGTTCTCTGCAAAAGCGAGCATATAGGTCATAAATGGAATTATGAATTTGAACTAATTTAGCATGACAATTTGCCGTATAAATTATTCTACTTATTGAAATAAGTAGTATTGTTATATTGATAGATTTTTTAGACAGCGGATTTTGTGAATGAGCATTTCATAAAAAATAACAATTATTATTAGGGCGGAGACTCAAAAGCATATAATAGTCAGTATGCCATCATGTGAAATCTGGAGAGGTGTGATTCACTGGTGTACCTTCTGAAATCAATATTTCCACTGTGACTACTTCCTCAAAATCTTCAAGATTCAGTAATGCTATCCAGAATAATGAGTATCGATTTCCCCCCCCCTAAATGTTTTGCAATTATTTTACCTCAATCAACTAAGGAATATTAATGCAAATTACATACAAGAGGAAACTAGAAAATGTCATCCAGTGGAAAAAACATCATAATCCACTCCTGAGATTCAAATAATTGGGATTAGTAATTGCAAACTCATTTCGTCTTTAAAATTATCAAATTTCGGCAGAAAGATTAACTGTTGAAAGTAATAACTAATAAATATCAGTGGCCAACCGATGGAAAATATTACCTATAATTATATAGCTTAAACTGAGCCTAGGTCCACATCATTAACCCCGCTTTAAAAGGCAGAAAACATGATAGATTTATTCCGACGAAAAAGAATCTGGCAAATATTCCCAAATTGGAAGATTGAAAAGACGCTTAGAGTATTATTAACAGAAGAGAAAATAGTGGGTTAGCTCGACCATAAACTTAAACAACGATATTATTCAAAGAAATGGTTAGTAAATAGATATTTTGAGCCAGTAATTAGTTTTTTCTCCAAAATGTTAACTAGGAATGAACCAGAGAAATGGACTCAGTAAAATTAAATGTTCTGGATTCGGAACCTGTTAATTCAAATTATCGATTTAAAAAAACTAACGTCCTAATTAAAGCTTGCCTTTAATTGGGGGCTAAGAGACCATGTGCATAGAAATATCCTTTTATACAACGAACATTGGCAGCCAACATCACATTATTAATAGCTATAACAAAAACTATCTTCGATATTTCTTTCAAAATCGCAATTTGATAGTGGTAAAAAAAGGTATCCGTCCGTTTAAAGCAAAGTAAAACGTGCACAAAATCAAAATGTAAGAAAGCTATGGGGTACCTTGGACGTTTTAATGAGCTGTCACGTCGGCTGATCACCGATTCTAAATTCCAAGAACTATACTCGAAAGAAGTATTCAGGAATCTTCTATCAGAACCAACAGGGCATGGACAAGTAGCGTTGCAATAGACCGCACAGGAAGAATCAATAATTGCCAGGGAAATTTCTTGATCCAAGATTGGACGTCGATTGAAATTCTCCTTCAACACTGAATATGCCAACTCGTGGCCTGAGTTCACATTCCCAGACTCATAAACAAGACAGGGATCGGGCGTCGAACCAAAAAGATCAATGAAGTACGTTCGAGAGAGGGATAACTTTTCAGGAACACAAATTGACTTCGCGTTGGACAAATTTAGTAGAAGATTAAATCGCTGAAACTTTATAAGCACGCGCAATAAAACCATATTAGAAGAAAATGGAACTACCTTAGTTTCAAGGAGAAATATAAAGGTTTTACCGGTAAAAATATGACGTCTATTCGGATTAGCTTTAAATTTTGGAGAATCTTCAACAGTAAAGCCCTTTTCTTCAATCGGTGGCAAATACCTAGATGGGAATTATTAAAAATAAGCTTTCTACATAGACGGATCAGGAAAAGAAAAAGATTCATTTGAATGCAAATTCTTCAAGGCATTGAGATACTTTGGAGTTACAACATTGACACCCCTAAGCAAACAGCACAAAACCTGAAGAAAATAAAAACCAAAAAAACGCATACCTTATGAGTCACAATAAGTTTTGACATCACTAAAAGATTGCATTCCTGGGTCCATTCGGGGAGAATTTTCCCACCCAAAGAACAGATTATGGGCTGTAATTCCAACTTTATCCTAGGTAACACTGCGGAAAGAAGGATATTGAGAGGGGTAAATTTCATTCTAAAAACATAATTAATCACTATATTTTATAACCCACAGCACAGTAAAGCCCGGCTGGGCACCGAAAGTAACCTCAGAATTTGGAGGAATTTCTGTGGAGGCATTAGTGGTCAACCTGGATTTATTCAGAAATGTCCCAAAACGTGAAAGATCTGTGAGTTTCATAACTGGAAAGATTAAGGCGTTGTTAACACCTTCTTCAGGATATGAAATAAAGACATTTGCGTGCAAGCGGCTAACTGAAAGATCAGATATAATTAAATCTGTCTCTGCGCGGCCAATTGTATATTCCTGATTTGTTAACAGCAAACGTTTGTAGCCTTTTCAAAAGTTTAGCCAATCAAATGCTTACTATCATCATTTTTCTTAGTAATTAGCCACATGATAAAGTATTTAGTTTAATGGAGATTTAGCCTATCGAGATTCGGCCTATGGAATTCAATTCGCGATTCCATAATTAACAGCTGATAGCAATGCTATCAAACAACAAGATAAAGATTCCTTATTTAGATGGATTTCCCTCAGATAGCTTTAATTTATTTGCACGAAATTCATACTTAATTAATAGCTAGTGTTTCTGGAGCAGTGAACCAATAATAAGATATTTATTTATATCAAATGGCAGGCGTTTTGCTAGACATCATTAGCCCGTTTGCTGACATCGGGGTTAAGAGAGGGGCGGAACGTCAAAATGAGAAAAGGTTGATAGGGAGAACAAAAGAGAGATTTGCAGATATGAAAGAGACAGACGAACAAAAAGGCAGAGAAAAGGTAGGATTAGTATTGTGGAAGGGGTCGAATATGACATACAGTGGGGTCATGGTAGTTTGAAGTCGAGAGTCAACTGCCGGTTAATAGACATTTTTGCTTTATGAATGTACGTTGCCCAGGGTACACTACATAGACGTAAGTCTATCGCACACCCATAATAAGATATCAGTTTACATGCAGATATTAAAGAATATGAGGTCTATTAGGGAGAATTAAAAACATCTTATTTGGTTGCATAAATTTTTCGCTATTGTTTACATGATTTCTGATACTACCTCTTTTATAACAACGAATTTCGCTTATTTTGAGTTATACTGTTTCATTAATTTTTGTATTTTAGGTACTCGATACTTTGTTTTCGATTGCATAAATGAAACTAAAGTACATGAGTACAAATCCTTTTCAACATAATCCAAAGGGACATTTAGTAAGTCATAGTGAAAAAGGATTCACAGGATTGGTTAAATATTAATAAGATGCTTCGCATTCAGTGTTTTCTTTATAAAGTCCTTTTCGATATTACAAAATACAATTTCAATACATTCAAGGTAATGTTAAATTTATTTATTAAAAATAGCTTATAATAATATTTTACGCATTTTTAAAAGCAGAACTGTGAATTTTCTTCTTACGGTACCACAAACACAAACACACACACACACACACACATATATATATATATATAATATACAATAATAATATAGATAATTTTGACAGGCTCGTCAGGAAAAGGAAGAATAGGTTTGGAATCTAAAAGTACAGCCAGATCTACAATTAATTAATTGGGAAGTAAATTATAGGAATGTCAAAGAGTGATAATAGCAATCGCCATTACCGGTCTCAGATCTGGTTCCGAAATCCGGAACAACCTGTCTTTACACTTTAAAAAGGAAGAGTCTTGAAAACCGCTTTCATTCTATTTATCAAGTAAAGACACGTCGACTAGCTTCTCTCTCATGAGAATTTGGCATAGACAACGGTTCATGTTATTAGTATCTGAAGGAGATCTGTAGCCAGAAGTGCATTTAAACTCTTGGAACCGCACAAATTAGAAGACAACCATTTTTCATAATTGTAAGAGATTTGCGCTGAAGACCGGTCTTACTGTAGCCATACAGTGATCAGTTTTTTAAAATCCCCTTTTATAATCCGAGATAGTCTTCACCAATGCCATATACTTATCCATGCTCAAACCAGGCCATTAAAACTCAATTTATTTTCTAAAGTGACGATAGCTGCATCAATTCATTCTTAGCTGCGGAACAATATGAACGTTCGATAAGCATATATATTGGAAAAATTTAGTCTGGATGAGTCGATAAGTCACACTTTTCTGTTTGAAAGTCAAGAACATTGTTATTCATAGTGAAGTGCTTTTAAACCACGCGAAAGCTTTTCCTCATTATTTTGCTTCAGCAGTGTGTTTCAAGCTGGTCATGTGCATCTTTGTCTTTTCTTTGGGAAGTTGACCTCGATATCATTTTATGAACGCGAAATGACGGAGGTCTTTATTAAGTAGAGCACTCATTATAT